>JAYMTA010006034.1:0-10797 GCA_036897625.1 Pelargonium cotyledonis | reverse complement strand
TTTTTTATGCTATTACACCCTTATAAACCACCATTGGAGATGCCCTGAATAAAAATATCTATTGCTGATAAAAAAAAATTGTGATTTTAAAAAGAAATGTCCTAATATAGCAGTATTTATGACCTAATAACTTGTACCACATCATGCATGGTAATTCTCAACAACATCCTTAAATCTATCATGCATGATCATGTGTATTTGTGGTACCCACCACACATTAGAACCTAGGCTCCCTCAGTAATAATTATTTTTATGATAAAAATTCTTTGCAAACCAAACTAATTTGAATGACAAATGAAGAATATATACTCCTTAAACAAACATTAATGTCTTCCACTAATTACCCCCATGTCAACATGTGGTGTCCTCTCCACTTGGATACACAAGCCTCTAGCATGTTCACAACACGTATATTATAGTCCGCATGTAATATTTGACTGATAATCGTTTGAGTATCAAATTCTCAAAGCCAGATGATACTTTATAAATTATGAAAAAACTATCTCATAGGAAATTAATTAAAGAATTAAATTAAGGGTTTGAAAAAACGAACAAATTATATATAAAAAATATATAATTTGTAAAATGCACAGACTCTTACTAGTCAAGAAAATAGATGATGATTTTATAGAAAAATTTCCTAGAAGTATGTTAACTATACTCTAAACTATATCTCTTTTAACCATAAATACCCTCAATTTTTGTATTTAATTATTGAATACCTTGAAGTATGTTGACATCTTTTCATTCAAGTTTTCGTAAGTTAAGTGTGCAAATGACTTTTTGACCCACCAACCTCAAAAAAAGAAGAAAAAAAAACTACGCAACCAAACAGGCCCTTAGTTGCTTGAATTAAAAAGTATAAAAAATAAAACCAAAAACCAAACCCATCAGCCTCTCTATTCTTCACGCCGCCGCCCTTCTCTATGTCTTTCCTTCATCTCCGGCAACAACGTGGAGGTCGACCATGGAAGTTAGCATCTCCGCGTTCCATCTACACCCGAGATCTGTTCTTCGAGCCGAGATGACCTCCCAAACGGCAAGGACAAAGACAACGACGAATCCCATAGATCCAACAACGAAGACGACCACACCCCCTAATCCAAGGTCGCTGCAGTGGACACGACTTCTCTGGCTCCGCCGCGGTCGTCGAAGTCTATGGTGATCAGAACCATCTACGGCCAGCGCCGAGGACACGCCCGGTTTTGCTGCCAACATGATCGATCCACCAAACCCTCGCTCCTCCTTGAGCTCTCAACCAAACCTGTTTGATGCCAAAGACGATGCAATCCATGAAAATCACCACTACTGTGATACCGCCCGGGTTCGGGTCGTCGGAGATGGAGGAGATTATGTACATGAGAGCCAATTACGAGATTTGTTTAGTTTGTGTTGATTTTGGTTAATTTTGAGTTCAATTTTATTGTTGATTTTAGAATTTGAGATTTGTATTAATTTGAGATTGTTTGATTATTCCAGCGGAACATTGAAGTTTCCATCGATTTTTTCAACTAATTAATTAAGCTATACAGTATGGGGTAACTCTCCTCTATAAGCCCCCAACCCCACCCAATTGCGCTATTCGCTATGGGACTTTCGGCGTTGTTTGATTATTAGCCCCCAATCCAACCCAAATGCGCTATCCGCTATACATTGTTTTGAATTTGAAATTGAATGGATTTGGGTTCAGTTTTTTGGTTTGGATTTTTTATAATCTTTGTAAATATTGGTTTTTTTTTTGTTAAAAAAAATTACAAAAAAAAAAATTCTTGTTGAAATCAGTGGAAGTTTTCGGCAAAAAAAGATGTACATGTTCTTGATGAAGAAGGAAATTAATATAGTGAAAAGTAATTTTAGAATTTCAAAAAAAAAAAAATGGTCATGTGTTTAGCACATGATTGAATTATTGCACTAGTCCATTAAATATAATTGACGAAAAAATGTTTGACATACTTCAGAGTATCTAATACAATAGTTAAATGCAAAAATTCAGAGTATCTAAAATTAAAATAAGGTATAGTTGAGAGCATATACATTTTTTTTTATCGGAAGAATATTCCATTCCAAGAGGAAAGGTACAATAGGGTGACGAGGAAATAAACATAATCCAAACTAAATAACAAGAAAAACAAAGCCAAACTAATACAGAAATAAAGCCAAACTAAAACAAAACCTCGGAATGCCCTATCTATCTATTATCCCCAAAATAAAGCTTTGCAGTTGAGAGGGGGCCTCGACCATTGTCTATCCCCAACCGAGCTCCAGAGTCGACCCGGACCATTCCAAAGGTTGTTGACAACGCATAATGATTCGGACTCTACGTCGCCAACAATCAAAACCGACTACCCCATCAACCTCGACATCGGTGCCGAGGCCGACTCTTCCTCAATCCAACGACCTATGCCGCCTCCTATCGTGACCGACCCCGCGTCCCTAGGACCTCCAACTCTTTTCCTCTTAAAAACCATTTCCACCATTCTCTGTGTCTCTGCTTCCTCTCGAACCACTGTTGTACTTGGTGGCTCCAACATCACTGGTGCTACATCATCCCACGGCTGATCTGCTCCTGCCCTAAGCCATTGTGCCCCCAATGTCGGCCGACGTCCTCTCGACGCAATCAAAGATAGTGTAAATATCCTCTCGCCTCCATGCCCCTAAGCTCCCCTCTATCTCAAACAATCCTTTTCCACATGACCTAGAATACCACAAATATAGCAGAAAGTAGGAACCCGCTCATACTGAAAAGTAATGACCCTCGGATCGGACCCTGCAAAATCCACCCTAGCCTTCCTCCTCAGAGGCTTAGTCACATCGCACCTCACCCTGATTCGCGCATAGGAATCCCATCCTCATCTAAAGTTTACCGGATCTGATTCTAAGAATCACCCTATACCGTTCCCAACCTGTTCACAAAGACTTTCCGTAGTATAACCCTATGGTATACCTCGGACCTGAACCCAGATATCAATGTAGTCAATGACTATCTTGTGAGGATCATCACCTGCTTTGATTCTAGTCAGCAATAGAGCCATTCCTCAATACGTCCACGGACCCTGTGACTCCACCTCATCAGCATCGTCACGATCGTAGAACTCAAATGAGTATCAGATCTGATTACTTGGACCCGACATCGGATCAAACATTTCTTTGATTGTGACCCCCTTCTTTGGACGCCATAGCCACGCGATTACTTGTTGCATATTAGCAAAGTTGATGAGGCCCTCGGTTAAGAAACGCCCTATGAAGCCAATAAGTTCCTTTTGTACCCCGTCCATTGGAACCGGTTTGTCACCAGTCTTGATCACAAGATCATCATCAACACCAAGCCCCTCCACACCCCTCACCACTTCCTCCAAGCCGCCACTTTTCATCGACCCGCCACCGCCACAAAACTGCCCTTCCCCTTCCCTAGTCCTCGTTGCAATACCCCATTCCCTCCTCCCCAGCTTGACCATCAGAGTCGTCCCTCCATTTTTGGCCTGCCCCGCCATCCTTCCCTTCTCAACCCCTCGCTTGTTCCGCCTATCGCCGTCGGCATCTACCACCCTACCCGAGCCCATCTCCAAAATCACGGCCCCCTTTCTGTCCATCTCAAAAATCACAGCCCCCTCTCTGTCCATCTCCTGACCCGCAACCTTACCCCCCTCCATCGCCGCCGCCCCTACCATCCCAGTCACCATCCCGACCCTCCGATCACCATCCCCAGTCCCGCTTCCCTTCCCTGACGTCCCCACAACCTTAGTCGCTACCCCGGTATGCCCTTCCGCCGCCATCTTCCACTGATTGCTCACCCAAACCCTAGCTTTCGTACGATAGTTTGCAGAAAAGAGAGTTGTTGTGGACATCTCCCATTTCGAAGACAACTTATAGCTCGCTTCCGACTCTTCCAAAAAACTAAGAAACCCTAAAGAACCCAAAAATCCTAATACCTAAATAAACCCTAAGGTCTTACATTCACAAGAGAGGCAAACCATTTTCTTTTAAGAAAAAATGAAACAAAACGTGAGAGCAGATACACTTAAATGAATTTTAAACACTTTTTTTCTTCTTTGAAGGAAAATGAATTTTAAACTTGTGCAACGAATTTCATCTACCGACATAAAGGGTGGTTAAGGGAACACAATGATGACCATATGTCGCCCCTAACCATGGTGGGTGGGGTATTGAATGAAAAGCCAAGAAAAAAGCAGATAAAAACAGAAACAGGCTGTGATTGAGGGTCCGATGAAGATCCAGTCTGCCCGGGAGAGACTGGCCGAGGCTGAGCTGCTTAAACACACACCTTCTCCTCATCATTCTCAACTCCCACAATTCTCTCTCTCTTTCTCTCTCTATCCATTATGTCCGTACCTCTGCTACTACGCCCTTCACCTTCTACACTCTTCTCTTCTTCTTCTAAAACCATTTCGTCTTCTTCAACCTTCGCTGACTCTGGAAATGCCTTTCAATTTCTACTATCTCGCTCCCGATTGCCCTCGCCTAGGCTTTTCTGCACCCGATTCGGTGCCGCTCCAGGCCGTCGGTTTCCGATTCTTTGCCAATCCGAGGTGATTTTCGATTTCATCGCATTTTTTGTTTGTTTTGTCTTTGGAGAGAGTACGAGGTCATTTTCGAATTCAGAAATGTCAGTGTTGATTGGCTTGATGTCCTGATTTTCTTGGCTCTCGCTTGATTTTAGTCTCTTCTGTCTCTTACACTATGTGTTCCTGACCTTTATGTTACAGGCAGAGGAAGTGCAGCTAAGGCGGTGCTCACCTCTTCTAGAGAGTGCTTTACTGTCCGGTACAGGTGTCCTGGGCCGGTAATGGTGTCTTGTACTCATATTATTGGAAGGCAGTTCCCGACATTTGGAGATCTTCAGCTGAAAAGTATGGTGATCGGATAGCATTGGTGGATCCATACCATGACCCGCCATCAAAATTGACTTATAAGCAGGTCATTCTCATTCTCTTGAAGAGCCTACATTTTGATTTCTATATAATTTGTATGTTTCGGTTTGTCTGTCGTGTGTATCCGCACTTTGATGTTCCCGGTGAATAGATTTGTGTGCGTCCCAATCCTTACTTTTGAATTTCTTATGACTATTTTAGTTTTTAGTCATATCTGTTTTTAGATGTCCTGTTGCATAGATATCTGTTCTTTATATGCTCCTCATGGAACCAAGTAACTGCTTTTATTTTGGCAATGACTTGGTTTAAATAAAATATTACTGCGTCCCACTTTTTTTTTCTTTTTCTTTCTATATCATTCTATGTAATTCTTTTTATTTCTTATCGAATTTGCAGCTGGAGCAGGAAATATTGGACTTCTCTGAAGGCCTCAGGGTTGTTGGAGTAAAGCCAGACGAGAAGGTTTCACTTTTTGCTGACAATTCATGTCGATGGCTAATTGCAGATCAAGGTACATGGCCGTGCACAATTTTATCTTCTTGCACAGTCACTTGAGTATCTTCAATTATTTCTTTTAAAATCTTTATTTTATACTTCTTAAAAAGTTTGAGGAAAAGTTAGCTGCATTAAGGTGGATGCTACGATCAGATAATAAGTTACCACTAAGGGCTTAATCCGAAAGTGTGAGATCATACCTGTTAAATTTCACTTTTGGTATTTTAGAAAATAGTTTATTTGTTTGTGGGCAGTAATCCTCAGAGGTAGTTTAATTACTTTATTTTGCTAGTGATATGCTGTCTACCCATAACATTTTTTTTATGCATACTTATTTTTACATATCTTAGTAGTTAAATTTTTCCTTCATTTTTTTTTCTGGGTTAGGTATAATGGCCACTGGAGCAATCAATGTTGTGAGGGGGTCAAGGTCTTCTGTTGATGAGCTATTGCAAATATATAATCACTCAGAAAGGTTTGGGAAATAGTTTCTTATGTTCTAATGCTTGTTTCAAGTGAGCTTAAACTATTTGCCTAGATAGCTATACAGTAAGTATGCAGACACTGTTTTAATGCCTAGTCTTGTTTTGGCTGCCCAAATATGATTATTTTCTGTTAAACTATATTCTCAGTAATGTCATTAGGCATTACTGAGCTAAAACTATATTCTCAACCTGCAAATTGCTGAACAGGTTGAGCATAATTTGCTGGTAAATATCATTGAACAGTATTTGAAATGGCAAGAGATATTGACCACACAACAAACAGGGTGATAGATATGTAGATCTTAACCTCAATGAACATGATTGATATATATCAGAGACACAACTTTTACATATCTATACCAAGACATGTTGGGCCAAGTGGTTAAAACACTATGGATTTCCTCTGAGGTCTCAAGTTTGAGCCTTCTTGTTGACGGTATGGGGTGGGATTTGTGGGGTGGGGTTTAGGTTGACGCTCCCTTTGGGGAGTGAGACGAGTATGATGCCCCATTGCGTATAAAAAAAAAAAAAAAAAAAAACTCTTACATATCTATGTATTTTAATAACAAATTATTTGAAAAACAAAAACTCTTTAATTTGCTGATTTGTAGAATTTGATAAGGTATCCTCTTTACATAATCGTGTGAAATAACATTACAAAACATGCTTGATTTTAGTTTTCTATTACTACAGTGTTGCACTTGCTGTGGACAGTCCTGAGTTGTTCAATCGGATTGCAGAAGCTTTCCATTCTAAGACAGGTATCAGATTTGTCATTCTACTTTGGGGAGACAAATCAAGCCTGGCTGCTGATATGGAGGCAGTACCTATTTTCAGTTACAAGGAGATAATAAATTTGGGGCAAGAGAGTCGTAGGGGTTTGTTGGATTCTCACGAAACTAGTAAGTCAATTACAGTATAACGTTGAATTCTATATTTTTGTTATCCCAACAAAGATTATTACACCTTGCCTTTCCTTAGATTTATGTCTTTGTTCTATATAGATTTATGCAGTAACTTGGTTGCAAAAAGCATGAATTGGAAAAACATATCTTAACCGATTCGGCATAAGCTTTGCAGTTCCAGCTTTTTGTAGTTATTATACTGAATACTGGGTGTTCTAGATTTCTGGTGTGTCTTTCACATTCAAGAGACTACATCAGATTAATGGTCTGCATAAAATTATTGGCTTGTTCGTCATTCCATGTGTTTACTTTAACCATTTCAAAGTTGGAAATGTCTGTTTTTTGGAATACTTAATCTACAGATTCTACACCATAGTTTATTTTCCAGGTGTTATCCATGATATGTTGAACTCCGAATTGATTTCATATGGCAATGTTAATGATTGTGTAACGTGAGTATCATTGTGACATCATGAGTTTTTATTTTGTTCAGCCAGAAAAATCTAGTTTATCATTTGCCAGGCTCTTTTTTGTTCTTTTTGTATAGCCCTAGAGGGTTGAGTTTCACATTCAGTTAGTGATATCAATTATTATTACTGACCACATAAAGTAAACACTGGGTTCTTATTTTAAAATAGATACATAATGGAACTTCGACAAATTTCTGGTTGAACTTTGCTTATTCTAGTGGGTTTACATGCTTTTATATGATCAAAAGGCTATTTAAGTTAGTAATTATATTTTTGATGATGGAATAGATGGTATGGGGGAGAGAGATAAATGGAGTGAAGAGTGGGCACAAGAAATATGTGGTTTGGCCATAAGGCCTACATTCACACCCAAGTGCTTAAAGTGCTAACTATGTTCTCACTAACTTGCTGTCTTGCTGTTTTAATATATTGCTTACAAGTATGCCGGACTTATCAATTAATAAGGATATTTGGCAGTGAAAACTGAGTTTACTGTTTGTATACTTATTACTATCAATAGACAGTTTTCTTGGTTTGTTGCTGGAGGTAGTAATTATGGTATAATGTCTCAGGACATAAATGCGTTCTGTTGAACTTAGATTATTGAACCATATAATTCTTTCGTAGGAATTGTTTCTCAACCAACAAATCTCATTGCAGGGAAACATTATACTTATGAGGCCATCAGCCCCAATGATGTTGCTACTCTTGTATACACTAGTGGAACCACTGGCAACCCGAAGGGTGTTATGCTTACACATCAGAATCTAATGCACCAGGTTTGAGAATTTATTTTGCTCTATTATTTCATGGTGGTATCTGTTTGATTTAAAAGTCCCCCGATTCTGCATATGTCGAGCACGATAAAAAGATAATTGTGAGGTTCGCATGTGAAGGGGAGTGAAGATATTAGTGGGTGAGTAAAAGTAGTCCCACATTGAAATTAATATAAAGTGAATCAGTCACATACAATGGTGGACGTCAAGCCCGACTAACAATTTATCTAGGTTGACCTTTTAGTATGAAAAATCCAAGCTTTTGTATGTAGCCCATTATAAAAAATTTAACATGGTATTAGAGCGGGTTTTGATCCAGGCCTATGGTTTGATTGAGTAACCTCCCCTTGTGGTCTTTGGTCCATTTGCATATGGACATGCGTGCATTGGTTCAAGTGTAGAAGAAAAATGCCTACATGTGAGGGCAAATGTTTGATTTAAAAGTCTCTCGATTGTGCACGTGTTGAGCCCACGAACTAAACAAAATGTGAGGTTCGCTCGTGAGATGGAGTAAAATTGATGGGTGATGAAAAGTAGTCCCACATTGAGACAAAGCTACATATAATGGTGAAAGTCAAACCCGACTAACAAGGTAACCTTTTAGTATGGAAAGCCCAAGTTTTTGTATTCAATCATTAAAATTTAATAGTATTAATAATACAACATACTGCATCTAAAATTTCAACCTTCCCTATTTGTAATTGACCATGATTCCTTGAAAGAATAGTATAAAACCTCTATGTTCTTGAACTGACCTGTTGATCCTTCAATTGGATTACTTAAAGATAAATCACTTGTACAGTTGTACTGTAGCACCTGTTTGCGATGTCCCCAAATTTTATGAAATAAAGGTCAACAAACACTCAAGTAGCTAAATAACCTTTTGTGAAAAGTTTAAAACTGATCATAGTGTTTCATCAAACAGTTTACAATTTTTTTGTTAATCTAATGCTATGGGCAAACAACTTAATTCACTTTCGCTTGTGGCCTCATACTTCGATGTTGTTTTCTAGACAAACTTTATCTCATTTATTTTGTCACAAATGGTTTGTTGAACTCTAAATTACTGGGTGTTTTTTCTTCGTTTATTTTCCAGATAAAAAACTTGTGGGACATAGTACCTGCTGAACCTGGTGATAGATTTCTCAGCATGCTTCCACCTTGGCATGTGTATGAGCGAGCTTGTGAGTACTTCACATTTACCCATGGAATTGAGCAAGTGTATACAACAGTGAGAAACTTGAAGGTAATATACTCCTGTTGATTTTTGGAGCATATTCAGACCGTTATTGCTTTTTAACTCGAGTTCCTCACAGTGGTCTTGCTCCTGGTTAATTGAAAAATTATAGAATCAGTTTTCTTAGACTTCCCATCTATTTTGATAAGTACCTATAAGTTCATGGTGCTCAGTTGATTTTTTGTGTGAATATGGAAGTACCTTTTTTTTTCAAATGTATTAATTTTTAATTCTGTTGCATTCTTTATGTACTTTACTCGCAACTAATTTTGTTGATAGGATGATTTGAGGCACTATCAACCACAGAACATTATTTCTGTTCCTTTAGTTTATGAAACTCTCTACAGGTATGTTCTCTTGATACAAATTGTTGAGATATTTAGAATCCCATAATACAAGGGGTTTGTCTATGTATGCCTTATTTGAATAGCTCAATTAGTTCTTTAGATTAAGCTTTAAGGGGATTGGAGTGTAGCTTTATCAATTTAAGTACTTATTCGCTGATAATAAATAAATAAAAAACTAGGCTATTTCCTATTTAGTTTTGAGTCAACTCTTGTAATACCCTTTATAAAGGACTTCTATTGCACATCAACATCAACATTAGCAGTTTTTAGATTCTCTGCATGGTATCAGAACCTTCTTGTTCTTGAAGTGCTCTTAATAGGGAAACGGTGTTGGGATCTCTTTCAATGACTGTTATTTTTTTATTTTTTATTTTTCTAAAAGGCATAAAAATGTGAGTCTCCCTACACACTTGAAAAAAAGAAGAAGAAAAACCTTGACCTCCAGTGTCTTCTTGGTGTTCTAGCCATTAGCATTTGCTTTGGGGTTTGAAGATTCGAATCATCGAAGATCTGTCCAAGAGCACGAAGAATGCTTGAGAGAGTGCACATGTCACCCAGACAATACGAGCCTACAAGGCCACAATCATAACTTCAATGGCGAAACTCTCCAGCTTCCTTTTTTTATTCTTTAAAATATACCGTTTGATTTTATAATTTTAGTGGGGGCACACGCTGATACTAGATGTTGTGTGGATACACCTTGCTCCCTTCCCACCCTATAGGTTTCAAATTCAAGACGTAATATAAGAAGCCTAATAGTCAAATCATTGGATTGCCCTCTTGGAGACAAATAACAATAAGGGAAAATTACACATACCACCCTTCTTAGACAGGCTTATTACACATACCTACCCTAAAGATTAGTATGTAACTTTTACCACCCCTGAACTATGTCATTTAACGTTCCGTCCAATTTTTCCGTCAAAGTTAACGAAATATTCCAAAATTTCAGTTATGTGCCCAGCACATGACCAATATTTTTTTGAAATTCCGAAATTGCTCCACTATTTACCCTTCTTCTTCATTAAGAACATGTTTATCATATTCGCCGGAAAATTCATAGTTTCGCTGGAAAATTCATAGTTCTCTTGC
This sequence comes from Pelargonium cotyledonis, assembly GCA_036897625.1. Taxonomy (NCBI): domain Eukaryota; kingdom Viridiplantae; phylum Streptophyta; class Magnoliopsida; order Geraniales; family Geraniaceae; genus Pelargonium; species Pelargonium cotyledonis. Next base: position 101 of record JAYMTA010006034.1, on the reverse strand, counting down.
ACCATTTTCAGGCGAGTTTTTACATTTTCCGGCACACTTCTCTCTCTCTCTCTCTCTCTGGCAACAAATTGGTCATTCAATATTGCAAAGCTTGAATAAAA
>JAYMTA010006033.1:0-10798 GCA_036897625.1 Pelargonium cotyledonis | reverse complement strand
GACGTGGCAGAGTTCAAATTCAAAAAAATGCCACGTCAAACTAAGTTAACGGAGACGTTAGGGAAATTGACGGAATGGATTTCGCGAGAACACTATTTGACCTACTATGACCACGTTGGAACAAAATAAAGTATAGGGACCCTTATGGAATAAATTGGATAGTACAGGGACATCAGGGGTCATTTTTCCAAAAATTTAAGAATAACAAGTATTTATAGGAAAAATTAGGGTTTAGGTTATGAGCAGGCGGGCGGGCCAACCTCCGGGTTGGGCTCTTTTTGCCGTTAGGCCAAGCCGCTCACATGTGGCGGGTTGGGTTTGGGCTGCCCATGGCTGTGGGCTCACGAGTTAGGTTATTAACAAGGGTGGGTTACAGGTTTTTTAACGGGTTCGCGGGTTGCGGGTTGTTTTTGAACAGGCCTACTTGTGCATGAGTCCACCTTCTTGCACATATCTTGTACAGCTCAAGCTTGGGAAGTCGGTCTACCGGGTTGCTGTCAATGAATGCTCTGTTTCCGATCTAATGATTTTCAACTCTCCGTCAAGTACGTCATCATCGGATAATTCGCCGGCCCCGAGCCAGCCAAGGAGCCCACTAGCACCAACTGCTGACAGTGCTAATGGTTCCAAAACTAATGACAACTTTGAATTGTCTCACACAGAGGGTCACCTAGAAGAGCATGTTGATAGACCAGTGGGCTTAAACCAACAAACTTTGGGCCAAGACCAGGCCCAAGACAAAGATGTGGACCCTCATTTAGAGGACGTTCAGTCAGTACGTAACGATCCAATCATTAGAGCATGCATTGTTCGAGCTTCCCGCGCCTAGGGTTTCAGCCTTGCGCATTAAGAAACTGGGTGCTAACCCGCTTCCTCGTCGCATTCGAACATGTACCAGGTCCATGGTCTTCCCATCCCCATCTCGAAATTTCGACTCCAGACGCCGCACAAACAAGAATCCCTCAACGCCGCACATTATGTGGATTTTTTTGTAAATCGTTGGGTGCAAAGGCAGTATTGGTTCTGAAAAAGAGGTGCTTGAGCGGCTTCATTTCATTGAAGTCAGCTCATCCGTTAACTAGTTCAGCTTTGTGTTGACTCCTCGGGATGGGTTTACTTTCATAGAATATCCGGGGAGCTTCGGTGCAACACAAGAGAGACCGGCTTAGGTCTCTCATACATAAAATCAAGCCGAGCATCGTTTTTTTTTACAAGAATCAAAACTCCAATCAGTTTCGTCTTGCTCAGCTAATAGTTTTTGGAATCTATCAACCTTAAAAATTGAAGTCTCGTCTTCATCGGGATGGTCGGGAGGCATCATTTGTTTATGGGTTGCTTGTTTCTTCTCATTGTAGCAATTTATGATCGATATGAATTTCGTGGTGCTATATGGTTTTTGGTCCATCTTTAATTGCCACTGTCAGCTTATATGTATTTATGTGCCGTGTTCGGAACCGGGTAAGTTATTATTGTGGTCTCGAATTCATCAACTTGCCTCGTCCTCCGATATGCGGTATCTTTTGGCCGGCTAGTTTAATTCAGTCCGGGGAGATCTTGAACGCTCAAGTGGTGCTGCACTTGCAGGTTCGGTTACGAATTTTAATGAATTTATTGATTCCTGTGAACTTATTGATCTTCCGGTTGAGAGGTCGGCTTTTCACATGGCATGGTCCTAATTCGAATGCAAGTAGGCTAGATGGAATTTTAATTTCAGCAAATTGGCCGAATAATATGGGAACCTACTCACAGCAAGGACTTTCAACATGCTCACACTTATTGATTTCATGCTCTTGGTCCTACTGTATTTGGATGGCTGTTTTGGGTTGGTGGAAGGTGAGCTCTGTTTTGCCCAAGAACTGTTGCTCTTTTTTAACTACTTGGTCTTCTTGCTTGAGGGGAGACAAGCTCCAGTGTAAAGTATGGGACATGGTTTGCTTGGTAACTTTATGAAATGTATGGCTTTCCCATAATGCTCTCGTCTTTCGGAATGAATTTCCAATCGTGGAGAACACCCTCTTGGGCATTAAAAGCCTTTGTTATGCTATAGGCTTGTGTGCAGATCCCAATTTCTATACCTCTTTTGAACATTCGGTTTGGTGTTAGAATCCTTTGTCTTGTTTAGTTCTTTGATGATTGGGTTGTCGTTATTATTTAAGTTTTACCACTTGTACTTTTATCGGACCTTTCTGATCGTTTTAATAAAAAGTACCGATTGCTTATCGAAAAAAATAGAAAATGAAAAATGATAGTTGAGGAATGAGTCATTGCCCATTGGTAGCTTTGAATGGTATGAATGTCAAGATTACATTAAGAGGTTGTTTAGATTAGCTCATGAGCTAGTCAAACAAGCTCATAAGCACAAAATAACTCTTTTCAGCGTTTGGTTACGACTAAAATAACTTATAAGCACTTGCTGATGAGTTAAAATGAAAGAGTTGGGTACCCCCAACTTCTAATTTTTCAGCTCATGAGCAGTTAAAAAAGAATTATTTTGACCAAGTAAAAGACATATATGTCATTCTACATTTCTTTTAATTACTCATATATTTCTCCTATAATTCAGTGTATTGGTTAACTTTAAAATTATTATAGTTATTATTTTTTTTAATATAGAACATCAATTAAGTATTACTATCAACATTTTTATTAAAACAGTTAAACTACTTCTTTTTATACAGAGTAAAAACTAAAACCTGCACCTTATTTATTCTTGATTATGAGCTATTTTTGAGAATTTAATTCAAACACCCTCTCAAGTTGTAATTACAGAAGGACCCCCATGTCCATGACACCTTCTATACTAGCTACGCACTCCTATTGCAATTGTAAGACTAATATTTCATTCATCCCCTTATTCATTTAAAGCTAATGTTAGTGTATTAAAAGACAAGAATACCCCCATTCATTTTCAACCTCAAAAACCCTAGGAACCTATAACTACAAGAAAAATGCTTTACAGCTACAAAATTTTCCGTAGCTGATTTCAACAATTTTCTAGCTGATTAGTATCAGCGATGGACATCAATCCATTGGTGATAATCAGCAGCAGAATTTCGTAGCAGATCAGCGACGAAAACCAATTACGGACTTTTACAGCAGATCACCGACGGAAATTAGCTACATACTTTTGTAGCAGATCAATGACGCCAGTGACCACGAGTATCGACAAAAATGGTATAAACAAGTGACGGTTCATTCGTCGATGGGTCAATAGATGATGTGGAATTAATTAATTAATAATTTTTTATTTTTTATTTTTTATTTTTTTCTTCATTATTTATAATAATTAATTCATTGTTGAATTAAAAGGAAATGAAATTAATGAACAAATGTATGTCCATTAAAACGTAAAATATATTGTATCAAAATGTATCTAACTAACATACACACATAATATTTAAGTATTTAAATATCTAAAAAAAACATATATCTACAAACTCCTAACTACTCATCGAATGGCGGAGGATCAAGGGGGTTCGCTTGTATCCACTTGGACAAGAAGATCATCAGTGTAAGGCTGAGACGTGACATAAACCCTGGGAGCATCCTCATCATCCTCGTCATAGTCATCCTCGAGTTTAGAATGGGTTGACAAGGACTTCTTCTTGTGTGAGCTATACACAAGCAAACACACAGTTTTTTTTTTTTTTTAAAGGAAAAGTGCAATTTTATTAATCCATCATAATCAAGATGCAGAGTAAACCTACCGAAACAAGACATAGAGTTAGAAACCTGTAAGAACCTGGAAGGAGCTAGCTCACTGATCTCAAAACCCGGATAATTAATCATTCTCGATAATAGCCAATAGTGGCAACCCCAACCCAAATAACCAATAATCCAAACTGAAGTTGCAACCCATAAAACCTTAACAACTCCTGGTCCTAACACAAAACCTAGAGTGTCTACAATAGCAAATACATAAGCCCAAATACTCCTCAAACCTGACGAACAAGCTTGAATATCCAAACATCTAAGTTGGCCTTCGACCCGCTACCCTACCAGTGGGTCATCACCCCCATTGCAGCAATACCCCCTTGTCCTCATTCGTCCAAGCGAACCTTGCCTGCCTTATCTGCCTTGTCGACATCAATATTTTTCCCCATCCCTAGCCTCCATCCTCCTTCGTTTACCACCAGTGACCTCCAAACCACCGTCCTCTTCGCCAACAATCATCATCATGCCGAACTCCTTCTCCATCTTGGCTGCCATTTCCATTGCTACCTTGTTTCCTCTCCCACTATCTGCTAAAACTAATCTGATACCGATCAGATCCGCACACGCCTAGCCTTTCTTGTATCACAGTCACTCCTCATTCGCCGGTTATCGTCGTTGATTGTTGTCCTCCCTGCGTTTACCGCCACCTTTCACTCCTTTAATATAAAACCTTACAAAACCAGCACTGCTATAGAGCAGATAGCCGCAGATGTGGACTTTTTTCCAACTAGTTAATTAGATTACATAACAAGTATGATAATTTTACAAAAATTCAGTAGAGTTTACTATGTATTAAGTCTAACCTGATAAAAACTCATACAGTATAAGCTCACATGATTAATAATACTATTTGTTAATAGAGATTGATGAACTACTATATACGCGGATGTGTTTATTTTGCTACCGATTCGGCATAAAATAATCAGAAGTAAATTGACCAATGACTGAGTGACACATGGCTCGTTGAACCGGTCAAGGAGGCCAACTCGGGTCAAGTGAAGCCCAAAAATCCGAAGATTGAATCTAGAAAAGGACCCAAAAAGGTCACGTGACAATGACACGCTTAGCGCGACGTCTTGTCCATTCGTCGACACAACATTATGTTCGTCCTTGCGCGCTGATTTGAGTCCTTCTTTGCGCACTGATTTGAGTCCATTCTTGCGTGCTTATTTGAGTTCGTACTTGTGCGCTGATTTGAGTCCGTCCTTAATTGTGCGGTGTTTTGAGTCCGTCCTCCGTCCATGATCAGACAAATCAAGCATCCATGCTCCGCGCCATGCATCCATGCTCCGCGCCATGCATCTCCCCAACTTCGTCCATAAGTCATGTTCCAAACGACTCGCTCCAAGAGTCTCGACCATGTCAAACAAGTGCTTCAGTCCTGTTGATGTGGCAAACCTACAGGATGGACACCTAGACTACGACCGAACTCATGCGGTCGGACTCGTGACACCAGAAGAAGAAAGGTCAACCGAAAAAGGTCAGACTTTTTATCATTTGAGCACTTATAATACTGAACCAAAAACTCTCTCAACGTGTTATTCATGTTCTTTGAGTGTTCATCGTTTTCTTCGTACGTTCTTTATTTTTTGAATGAGCCACAGAGTAATGATTCAGTCTCTAGTTTCTACAAACTGTTTGTGTGAGATTCTCATTCTCACGCCAGAGGCTATTTCTTGGGATCACTCCTGGGACTCAGATAATTAACGGTGCGCTGCCTTGCGTCAGACCATGACTTAGATTTTGACGTAGACTTGAATTGAACTTTGACCTTGACTTTGGAAAAGAAGAACTAATACATATGACGCCGTATGGACTTGGAATTTTGGTATGGAAAAAATAGTCGAACCAGTTACATTTTCTTAAATGTAATTTAAATTTGTTATATAAAAAAATGACATTTAAATTTAAAGAAATAATTGAAAAAATGTCTTTATTCAAATTTTTGTCATTATTTTCTTCACAAAATTATTATTTAGCATATTTTATATTGTAATCATATATGCTTTTCCCGTGCATCGTATGGCTATTATACTAGTTCAAGGGAATGCCACAAATGCAAATATAGGTTAAGAGAAGAGATACTAGTATGGTGTGGATTGTTCCTTTTTAGAGCTAGTGATTGTAGTGAACTAATCAAGTTAATGTGTGAAAGGTGCCATTTCGGTCCAATTTAATGTCACCAATATCTGAGGAGGTTGATTTAAGAGTCGGAAAGATACCATTTCCGATCAAAGTTTCAGAGTTCTCGAGAACTGACTTGCCCTCCTTTTCGGACCTTGTATTTGATGATGATACATCCGAGTCTGATACGCCTTTGGACCCTCCAAAATCCTCTCATCCCCCACACTCAAAAGTCTCTGCCTCCCCTTACCTGCCTAATTCAAATGCTTTCACAAATGGGCTTTTTGAGCCCACTGGTGGGTCCGGTGAAGATCAGGCCCCATCAGGTAATCAAACATTGGGCCAATCTGATTCAAGCCCATTAATTGACCAGGTTGATGTAGTCAGGCCCACTACCCTGACTTACAGTACGCCACCTTTGCTGGAACACTAAGTTCGCTCCTCCACTGCTAGTGATCAACACGGAGCTGCTCTTGCTCCTGTTTCTTCTTCTTCAAGCGACCTACGGTTTTTTAATGTCCGTCGTTGAACACTTAGGCCTCTTAATAAATTGGTAGTTGACATAGCATCGAGCAATTCCCCGGAGGACTTGGGTACAGCCGTGTGGGATATTTGTGAGAAGGTGGGGGGTCGTGTGATCGGTTCGAAGCCGACAGTGTTGGATCAGCTTTGGGTAACCGTGGTTGTGCCTAAAACTTGATCCATCTGTTTTGCACCTACGTCTACTGATGTGCATTCTCTCGTGGAACATCCGAGGCGCTCAGGCGCAACACAAGAGAGATCGCTTGCGGTCTCTCATTCGGAGTTTGAATCCAAGTTTTGTGTTACTTCAGGAAACAAAGTTTCAAACTTTTGATCGGTTTGTGGCCTCTAGTTTATGGCATCATCAGGCAGGTCTGGTGGTATTGTTTCTCTTTGGGACTCTAGTAGTTTTGCCCTTTCTTGGTCTGTAATTGAGCAAAACTTTGTTGCAGTAGCCAGCTTTTGGAAGCTTTTCGATTGTCATTGTTTGATTGTTAATGTGTACGCCCCTAATTCGGAACCAGGTCGTCAGCTGTTATCGGCTCGCATTATTGATTTGGTCCAGGACTCGCATTTGCCTTGTCTTAGAGCAGGTGATTTTAATTCCGTTAGATCAATTTTGGAACGTTCAAGTGACTCTGCTTCTTTCTCTTCTATGCTGGCTTTCAATGATTTTATCGATCAGTGTTGTCAGTATGATTTCCTGCTTCGTGATAGATCATATACTTGGTATGGCCCAAACTCAGTGGCTAGTCATCTGGATCGTATTATGGTTTCTTTTAATTGGCCTGCGCCTACAGATAATTATGTGCTTACGAGTTTTCCTCGGGGATGCTCTGATAATTGTCCTATTCTATTGGCTGTCTCTAAGGTCGATGGGGGCCTCGGCCTTTTAAATTTTTTAATTGCTGGGCTGCTCATCCAAAATTTCTTGATCTTGTTAAATCGGTTTGGTCTCAAAGTGTTCATGGAGTGCCCTAGTTCAGGCTTTTTACCCATTTTCGGGTTTTTAATAAAAGATACCGCTCGCTTATCAAAAAAAAAAAAGTTAATGTGTGAATGCTAATTCACTCAAAATGATATGACATAAGCTTGTCACTCGAAAGGTCACACACTTGAACCGGCTTTCTCGGGGCTAAGTCACTACATCCGAAGAAGATTCACTGTTCAATAATAAAACCGAGCAAAAAGAATCGATTGAAGCCCTACAGCACTAATCCAACCTCTGTACCTTCCAACCTTAGGATTTCAATTCTTAATTCCATTATTTCAAGATTTGTTCTCAAACACTTCCAAAATCACTAAATATCAATGGTGAAATTTCACAATTCACACTTAAATTAACTAAAAGTAATTCCCAAGAGCAAATACCCATAAACAATCATATCAATGTACTTAACAATCCTCATTTCTAGGGCTCACAATCCCGAACATTAAAAATTTAGCTAGACATGGATAAAGAGAAATCATACAAGTGTTTTAGTATGAAAATCATCTTAAAAATATCCAATGGGAAGTCAACACGTGTACACAACGATCAACCAGCTCCGCAATGAAGAGAAGACTAATTACGGGGGCCCAAGCCCACAACGAAAAATTCGAGACAAAGAAAATTAAAAAACTGGGCCTCCTAAAATAGTCAAATATATTTTCCATCTCAAAAGATTAATTTTAACGTGAACAACAATAAAAGCGGAAGTTCGGGCCGACCACAAATGGCACCGAAAATTTTAAAAATACCTGAAATTAAAAATAAAAAAGACAAAAAAATGGAGCTGAACAAGACCTTACGTCATACGCTCGCCGCACACCATACGCTTGCGCTACGTGTCTCATGCTCCCACACACGCCGCCCAGACTCTAGCATGCCTCCCACACACCGCTACGCACAGCCAGAGCCGCCCTTCATTATGCCATGTCAGCACCGCTACAACCACTTTTGCATCTACGCGTATTCGAGTGTACTAAGAGAAGGAGAAGCGCTTTGAATTTGATCATCTTCTCTCCAATACTTCATGATGCAACGCCACATGTCCCGACATATGATTCTATTCCCAGCCGCGTCGCACTAGATTGCCCACACCAACAATGTGCGTTGCAACGCCACGCATCCGGCTACAACGTCCTTCCTACTCCGCATCGCACTAGATCACTTCTACTCCATCACTCTTCATTGCAATTCGACGTGTCCAATTGCAATATTCTGCTCTACTCTGCAGCACATGTGATCAGCTTCTCCTTACTACCTTTAACTACAACGCCAAATGTCCAATTGTAGCAATAATTTTCCTCTTGCGTTGCACCAGATCATCATCACCCAACAATATTTATTGTAGCTCCACATGTCGAATTGCACAAAGGTAAGATGAAACTTGTTTTACCTGATCACTCTTACCTTAACAATTGATATTGCAGCTCTAACCTCTCTTTGGTCTAGTAGCTTCAAATTTCAAATCCATTAGGTGAAAGGTTCGATTTTGGTGGAGTGAGAGAGAAGGGATAAAACAATTTGGTACCCAAACTTTGACCCTATATCTAATTTAGTAACTAAATTTTTATTGTATTTAATTGAGTACCTACAATTTTATTTTATACCTAATTTGGTAACCATACTTTTATTTTGAACTCAATTGAGTACTCACCATCAAATTCCGTCAATTCCCCGCTTACGTGGAGGTTATACTGCTTCGGTGGAAAAATCGTTGATGTGGACGTTGTTGTGGATGCTTGGCTACTGAGGTGTAAATGTTTTTCTGATTAGCCGTTGAGTAAGATATTTTTTGATGAAATAGAATTTAATAAAAAAATTTTAAAAATAAATAAAAATAAAAAAATCTCATTCTCTCCCATCGAACTAGCTTGGTCTCCAAGCCACCGCCGTCCTCCACTATTAAAGCTCCACGGCCAGGGCCACGACCGGCGTGGTCTCCGAGATCTAAAAATTAGACTCCGGGGGCTGGAGTGTAGGAGCCACAGAGCGTTCCGTTGCAGGACATCGCCGGAGGTGATCTGTGGCAGTTTGCCGATCGAGGCCGCACTGCCATTGCCGGAGGTGCAGATCTGGATGAGGGAGTGAGGGAGACAAACAGACCTTCGTTGTTGTGGGCTCCAACGAGCAGATTGAGACCAGCGATGTCGTTTCCGCTCCTCTCATGCCAGTCGATGAGGACGTTGGAGGCGTTGATGAAGGTGACGACCGACGTGGTCTCGATAAAGACGAGCTCCATCGTACATACAACGATCGTGTAACTTTTGTCTCTTTGGATTTAAATATTTATATTGTTGTTTGGTTCAAAACTCACTATGTTGTTTCTCTTTTGGTGGTACAAGAAATTTTTTGTTTGGCTCTTTTCTTTTGAGGTTAATTTCTGATCCAGATCTCTCCTATTTTTTGTGTGTCAATCTATCCATCTAGTTACTTAGCCTTTTCAAGTCAAAAACATTTTCAAATGATCTTTCTTCGAAATTGAGATTACAAAATTAAATTGGTGAACATATGTTCATGAAATGGACTTTTCAAGTCAAGTTTTGAGATCGCTTTTGTGTGAAACATTTTTTGTCGGTTATTGTGTTAGCTTTCGGTATATAATCGGAAGCTATCCGATTATGGTGACTCTAATTTTGTATACATTGATTTTTTTCATGAGTTCATTGTATTTAGGATGTTTCATTTACCATGCATGTCACATGATTTTATTTTTCATTTACATGTACATATATTATTCTCACATGTCACACTCACGTGTACATATATTTCATTTGCTCACATGTCATATATAGTTTAGTACATATTTTAGGTTGCATGTTTGGATCTTATATGTAGTCTTCATCGTATATATATGCACTAATTGATTTATTGCTTTCGTACATATATTATTTATTATATTTCTTTACATATAGTATTATAATTTCCACATTTATCTTGTTATGTATATATGTGAATATAAACTGCTTGCTTGTAAATGAACGATTCATATGCATATTTAGAAATCAGTTTAGTTAATACTTTGTATTATTCGATATAAAAGCAACGGGGGCCGACTTCTGTCGGGTGTGTGAGGGTGCCTGATTCCTTCCCTCATGCGTACCTAATCTCTGGTTAAAAGTATTGGTTGCGCATTGTTTTTTCTTTTAAGAAAAATATGTGTGTCTAATGTTTTGGTTTTCGGACCTTAAAACCGGGTGGTGACTCTAAAACCTTAGTAACATGCTTAGGGTGGTCCAACACCGTGACACCATTCATCATTTTAAAGGATGTGATCACACGATCTTGACGGACCTATCCCGCGCGGCCTTCCAATGGGGTCGCGCGCCGAGCTGCAAGGTCTGGTGTCTTTACAGTGTCGACTCTACTAGGGAACTAGATTGACTCTAGGAGCTTTTATATCGTTTTATACTTTGTATTAAGTTTATTGATTCAAATGAACACACAAGCACG
>JAYMTA010006032.1:0-10798 GCA_036897625.1 Pelargonium cotyledonis | reverse complement strand
TTACAAAGAAATCAAATTGTTCGTGATCGATCGATGCATCAACGTCTCAAAAATGATTTGATTGAGCATATATGGCAACGATTTGGAGAAAATCAAGTGGAAGATTAAATTTTATTTATTATTTTTTAATGTATGAAAATTTCCTTTAATTGAAATATTTATTTTCTTATCTAATACTTTTTATTTATCAAAATTAATTTATCTTTAATTTAGTTTTCTCAACATTAATATATAATAAGCCATATTACATAAAATATTAATTTCATGAAGTATTGGTTTATGTGAAGAAATTGCTACAATAGGAGTGAAAAAACTAAGGAGGTGCTAAGCACTCACTTAATGATGTGGCACACTATCTCTCCTCTTAGCACCCCCTTAGCACTCATATGCATTGGAGATGCCCTTAGGTCCCCTTAAGTATTTTTCATATTTTTTCTTATCCTATGGTATGCAAATTGGTTTCTGTCCGTTAAATTTGACGGAAATGACATTGTTTGGTCATGTGTTGGACATATGACCATCATTTTTTTTAGAGAACCCCAAACCTAAGTTTGCTAGAAAATTTATGAATTTGTCGAAAATTTTATGAACTTGCTGGAAACTTCATAAATTGTCCGTAATATTCACAAACTCGGGTTTGTGACTAAATTTAATTTCAAACAATATAATTAACTCTAAATCAAATAGAAAATGAACTAAATCAAAATCAAATAGAAAATGAATCAATGCAAAAAACCGTCAAAGCTAACTGACGAAAAGAGCGACGAAAACTACAAGGTACTCAAAAGTTACCAAAAAAAAAAATTTATGGTAATCAGTTACAAAATGTGTCAATTATAGAAAAGTAAACATTAATTATCCCTAATTAAAATTAACAATTTAAACTTATAAAAACTAAAGAAACTAAATACCAATCAAGACAGGTTGACCCAAGTTGTTTGTGTATTTTGGATTTCGTTTGAGGTTTCAGGTTTGAGTTTACCTACGGATGGTATGTGGTAAGTTATTTGGATTTACAGAAGATAGCTACTCCTATTGTGTAGCCCACCTTATCAACAACAACAAAAAAAGGAGAGAGAGAAAAGAAACTAACACCAAAAAATAAATACTACCCTGAGACGAGCGGACACACTCAATCTTAATTTGAATAATCCTTTCTTTTTTGTTTCTTCACTTTCCACAACTTGAAATATTCCGAAGTCCAACTTCGCGAACTCATCTAGAGTTAACTATTAGAATTTACGTGATCAACAACAAACCATGAAACGAAGATAGTTTTTTCAAACCGCAAATGACGCTCCATATTTCTAACTTCGCACCAAAATTGGTGGAGGGGTGCATTTTTTTATAAGCGAGCGGTATGTTTTATTTCTCCAACCCGAAGGTTAAAATAAAAGTACAAAGTAAAATGCAATCCCTAGTACCCAGCCAATCATGCTGACGGATTAGAGATCCAAAGCGAAAGCGGAAACAAAATACAAATAAAATAACCAAGACATCTAAGGTAGTTGAATCTATTGATGCGGAGCAAAGTGCTTTCAAGACTCTGAAATTGGTGATTGAAGACCAACCCGTTGCGAGCCAACCAATTGTGTCAGAGAGTGATAAGACAAAGAGAGTCCCAAACCTGTCACATAATACTTGAAGTTTATTCTCTTGAATGAAAACCATACTAGATATAGATGACTTGATAAGAGATCGAAGGCGGTCTCTTTTGTGTAACGCCGAAACACCTAGAATATGCATTCTCGGGGTGTCAATGTTGTGATGCCAGACTAGTGGCGAGTGAAAGCAACCTCGAGAACACGAAGTTGCTCAATGGAATCTAAATCCTAACCCTTGAATTTGGCTCCTAGGCTTTTGCATAGATCCCACATGAGCACTTTTGAAAGTAAGAGGCGCAACCGACCCCTTCTCTACTCTCATCTCGACCCTCACTCTCTTGCTCCTCTCGTAGTCATTGCCGTCGTACCAAGCGTTTCCATCCAACCTCTCATTGTACTCGTCGCAAGCTGCAACATCGTCAAAATCCTTCGTCATAGGCTATCATCATTTGAATCTCTCCAAGCAAATTAAGATAAATCAAATCCAATTCTCTTTTAATGTGTAACATGTTTATTTAAATGTGTTAACTGTATTGTATAAGAATAAAGTATTCATAAATATTTCGATACAACACACGTTAAACCTTCGTATGGAAAAGCTATAGTGTAAGCTGAGAGTGGCTGTGGTAATAAATACTGTGCCCTGTGTGGCAGTGAGATCTGAGGTTCGGGGGCTGAAGACGTGTTAGATTCATCTCCATCGCCAGACCTTTCTGCTCTCCTCAGCACCATGGAAGGCCCCAACAATGGTACATTCTCTCTCTCTCTCTCTCACTTTTTGGTTGCTGCAAAATTAAAAACCTAATTTATCTTCTACATCAAAGATCCTAATTTTCCAACCAACCAAAACCCTTTTATTTCAATTTCTGTCTGCAGATACCTTCCTCTCCGACAAGTCCGCCAAGATTTTCGTCGCCGGCCACCGAGGACTCGTCGGCTCCGGCATCGGCCGCACGCTACAGAACCCCCCCCCCCCCCCCCCCCCCCCCCCCCGCCCGCCCCCCTCTCCCCCCCGCCAATCCGACGTCGACGCCTTCTTCGCCTCAGAGAAGCCTCAATTCGTCATCCTCGCCGCCGCCAAGGTTGGGGGAATCCACGCCAACAGCACCTACCCTGCCGATTTCATCTCCGTCAACCTCCAAATACAGACCAACGTCATCGACTCCTCCTACCGACACGGCGTCAGGAAGCTTCTCTTCCTCGGCTCCTCCTGCATTTACCCCAAATTCGCCCCCCAGCCCATCCCGGAGGATGCCTTGCTCTCCGGCCCGCTCGAGCCCACCAACGAGTGGTACGCGGTGGCCAAGATTGCCGGGATCAAGATGTGCCAAGCTTACCGGATCCAATACAATTGGGACGCCATTTCCTGTATGCCCACGAATCTGTACGGCCCGCAAGACAACTTCCATCCGGAGAATTCGCACGTGCTGCCGGCGCTGATGCGGCGGTTCCACGAGGCCAAGGTGAGCCGTGCCAAGGAGGTGGTGGTGTGGGGGACAGGAAGCCCATTGAGGGAGTTCTTGCACGTGGATGATCTTGCTGATGCTGTGGTGTTCTTGATGGACCAGTACAGTGGGCTCAGCCATGTCAATGTGGGTAGTGGGAAGGAGGTGACCATTAAGGAATTGGCTGAGTTGGTGAAGGAGGTGGTGGGTTTTGAAGGGGAGCTTGTTTGGGATAGTACAAAGCCCGATGGAACTCCGAGGAAGCTCATGGATAGCTCGAAGCTGGCGGAGGGGGGTTGGACTCCAAAGATCCCTCTCAAGGATGGGCTTGTTGATACTTACAAGTGGTACTTGGAGAATGTAAAGCAGTGAAATGCAGGTGATCTTTGCTCTGTTGTATCATTATTATTTATTTTTGGTTCTCTGCTGCTACATGAACTTTTATTAGATATGCTTCATGTGACTGTTAATCTTTCTACGGTTGTTATTTAAGACATTTCTTGAGTTCATTCTTTGAATTTTTGAAACATTTTTTTAAATATGTTAGAACTTTGAATTGAATTAGCTATTGTTATAAACCTGATAAATTGTGTTTTATATGGGAGTGTTTGGTTGGTGATACTTATTTATACAACTGCCAAGTAAATGAACATCCTCCAAATCAGTTCTGGGTGTGATCTGATGGCACATTTTTTTTCTGTCTACCTAGAATTGTGTTATCTGTTTTATGTCAAATATGAATGGTTGGACTGAAGTTGCTTTTCAATATTAAAGGATGCCGTAAAATTTTTGTTGAACTTGTGTTGTTTAACATCAGATGTAGTTGCTGTTTCCAACTTATAAATGTTTAAAGGAAACCATGCCGGATTTGGACGAAGTATGTGCTTACCTGATTATTCTAGGAGTTTGAAATATAGGAGAGAACAATGCTAAAAGAGTGTATGTGTTAAAAGACTGCACCGTCTTCATTGAATTAGAATTGTGTGGTTGGTGAATCATTTGTAAAGCAGTCAAATGTTGTGCTAAGTATGATTTAGTTGTTTTGACATCAGAACACCTTCAATTTTTTTGTATATATCTTCTATATTAACTCTTAGATTTGTCTTGTTCGCTACTATGTTGAAGTTAAACAACTAACTGTACTTCCTGTTATTCTTATCTATCTCTGATGAAAAAGATATTTGATATAGAACATGAGTAGGATGGTCTGATTGTCTTTCTGTTTTTCCCTTAAAAATTATTTTTGGATGGATCATTGGTCCATTTCATTTTTGAGAAGTTATTTCGATTTTGAATATTGTTTTTATCAGGTATCACGTGTACACAGCTGATGTTTTTTTTTATGCCCGTTTTGTGTAATCACTCTTCTGGAACATATTTAAGACTTAAATTCAATCAGAACTTGGGAGTTGTTTATTGTCCCTCTTACTAAGAATTTAATGGTAGGCCTCTTTAGCTTGCTATGGAAATAGCTACATACATGACCAGTAGCGTATGAGAGTTATTGAGATTAATGTTATATTTCCATATAGATGATTCAGCCTCTTCAACCAGTTTTGACCTTTTTTTGCTGTTTGTGTTGATGAATAGTCATTTAAACAACAAAGTATTAATCAAGGCCATGTTTGGTTTTCACTTTTTGGGCTGCAAAAGGGAGTATCACAACCTTTCTTCTTGTGCCACACAAGAAAATGGCTGCTCCTTTTTATGTGGTTTTGTAATGATTTTCTTTTAACACTAAAATATTGAATTCGTTGTTTCAAAAAGTTAAGAAGTTCGTTAGTGTCGTATATTTCTTCTTGTATCCCCATGGAGATGTGCTTGTTAATTCATGCATAAATGACTTAATTGAAAAGATAGAGGTTCATAGAATTTTGGACTTGTGCAAACTCCATGGAAAAGGAGATGTTAGCTTGAGTCTCCTAAATTCATTTAGGCATACCTTGGCTCAGGCTCCTCCATAAGGTGATCTAGTGATTCAATTTCACGTACTTCGTGCAATCTGGTTCATTTAGATTGCTTGCATCAACGAAGTCTTCAATGGATCGGGGTGGATTCTCTCATTAATTTTCGTGTTGTCGTCTTCTCTTTTGTAGTAAGATGGATCTTTAATTTTCATTGTTGCGGAAAATCTCTCCTACTATTCTGTTTGACAGCAAATTTGTGCTTTGTTTTTGTTTTTACTGGCATAATTGGGCCTCTAGGCTCTAGGTTCTGTTATTGTTGGCTGATGTGATAATAGCTTCACTTTGTTGCCCATTGCTCTCTTGGTTATGCTGTGGTTATCTATGACATTGATTTGAAATAAAAAGAAGTTTTATACTCCCTCCGTTCCGTCCTAAAATTAGTGTCCTCTTTTCTATTTTGAGAAAAATTAAGGAGAAGTTAGTTAGTGTGGTATGTTTATTCTCATGATCATGTATTGAGATATCCTAACTAACTTTGTATAAGGATATTATTGACAATTCATGCATAACTAACTTACTAGAAAAAGAAACAGGACACTCATTTTAAAACGGAGGAAGTATTTATGTTTCTTGCACTTTCTTGGCTTGTAAGTCGCAAGTCAACATTATTGTGTTAATTTTTTATTTATTAATTTTAATTTTGAGTTTAATTATGTTATCGGTTATTTGCGCCTTGTAATATTTTAAGGCCAAATTTTGAAATACATAACTTTCTTTTATATGAAAAAAGATCGACAATCTGCCAATGATCTTGATCCTAAATAGGTCAAGAAAACTACCCGATAGAAGATGAGTGTTTTTCTTGTCCAGTTTGGCCGTCGGTCTGATTTGTTTGACCTATTCTCAAGCTCAAATATGTGTACATGTCATGTTATTATGAAGGAAATATTTGAGGAAAGGCAAAATTAGAGTATAGATAATAGCACCTAGCACCTCTAGGATTTTCTTACCCGCACTTATTGTAAACGAGATAATTGTAGCACGTGAAGATGCACAATATCTCGTTCACAAGGTTATCCATCGATTTGACTTGAGTCCACTCGCTTGATTTTGTTGATCATGTGGGTGGACTCACCCAACTCGCCACATCGTTGAGCTCGTGAGGGCTTGCTCACACCTACATATTTACCCTAAACTCCACAATGAAGAGGTGGCACGTGGCAAGGTATACCTCCTCCACATGTGACTTAGCAACCATCATTTCCTCCTGAACCAATGTCACTTAAGGCAGGTTAAGCTCTTGGTTAGACCAAAATAGACCCGATCGGACGGATCCGGTTCCAATTAAAGTTAGAAATAATACTTATTAAATCTAATTGAATCAACCAAATAAACTAATTTTAACATAAATAACCCATTTTCCTACAAAAGAAAATATATAGCAGTACAACAATAGCTTCTCTTTAATTTTTCTCTTTCTCAAAGTAAAAAAGCACCGCATTTATTATGCAAGTGAAATGGCAGATTGTGGGTAAAAGACTCAATTTAGTCCTTAAATTTTTGTGTTTGAGCTTAATTTGGTCTCCAAATCATTTTAAACAAAAAACAGTTCTTAAACTTTTGTTTTTAGACCCAATTAGATCACTCAACTATTGATATAACCTCTAAGAGTAATGACCATTTTAGGTCAATACTTGTGTTAAAAAAAAGTAATGACTAAGTTGGGTTGAAAACAAAAGTTTAGAGATAAAACAAAATATTTTCCTATATAATCTTTTTTCGGTTTATATCATGAGGTTATTGAACGAATCCGCACACTCACGGTTGGGAGCAATTGAAATCCTACATATGAGTGGTCGGTCTCAGAGCTTCCATTTGTTTTTTTCCTCAAATGATGATGATCATTACCAAAGGAGAAGCCAAGTTGTTTTCACATTTATTAATTATTACCACTATAGATTATAGTTTCACTCCATTTTCCTTTGGGTAAATAAATAATGTACATTAATTTCTGATGCTTCTTCAGAAAAAGAGGGTGTGGATTGGGTGGCTTGTTTCAGTATCGTATCTACGTTGTTGCCTCAATCTATGGCTTTGCCACTTCATTACGTATTATTCAACTTTCATGCTCTGTGGGGACCAATTTTTCAGTTTCACCACTTCAAATTCAATAATGTTATGTATCAACTTCACTTTTTCTTTTCGTTTCCTTTGCTTACACTTCTCTAACGCCATTTTGGTTTTATTCAAAAACCATGCATCGATCTTCCATGTTTCACCCTGTGGATATTTTTTTATTACAACCAGATTCGAGCTAGTTAAGAAATGATCTATCAACTCAAGTTGGTTGTCAAATGAGAATTAGAAGTGAGTGGTTCAAATCTTCAAATCCGCAGCAATCATTTTCGTATTATAACTGTGGTGGTTGCATAATTAGCGTTTGTAGTTCAACACTTACAAAACTCACGTCGATATTTGATAACTTCAATGCTAAAGATGACCGTGTGCCATCTTCCTCCTAAAAGTTGGTACTTCGTAGTCTTGTTTTACGAGACAATCAATCTCAAACTACATTCACCGCAAGTCAAATAGCCGAAACTACTTTTACTTTTGTAATGGCTCGAACTAAACTTTCCCCAATTAAAGGCTAAAATAAAGAAAACATTTAGCAACAACATACATATATGTGTATATATATAAAGCTTGGCAACAAACAAAGAGCACATAAACCAGAAAATGCAGACATGCAGTTCCAAAGCTATAATTGAAATGGAAAAATGGAGCAGCTACTGCTACTGATAGTGCTACCCAGTGGTGACCCATCATTTCACACAGTCACACTGCCTCTCCTCTTCTTTTCTTCTAGTTTGTGCACCAAAAATAATCTCATTTTCACACATTTTTACAATACTAGTATGTGTTTTAGCACACACAAAAATGTAAATTTCTTTACACTTGAATGTTCATGACACTCAACTTTCATACTATAATTTGATTAAGCTGTTAGCAATGTTAGTGAATTTTACAAGATTATCAGCACACTATTTCATTGTGACCTCAACAACTCAAAATATACAAAAACCAAAACTATGGGTCCACAAGATTCAATGAAAACAGCTTAACATACATACAAATAAGCTATAAAACTACAAAATCACAACAAATTGTTATCCAACTATATCATAACCCCACCATCTGTTTTGTTTTTGAATTTAAAAAGGTAAATTCACACATACATGGGACAAAGCACAAGAACTGACAATATTTAAATTGACTGATAATAAAGAACATTGAACTGTGTATCATTAGCTGCATTTTTAATCAAGGGTTAGATTTAGCTCTGCTTTTAATACAATTAATAACAATTCATTACTATAATAATACCCAATTCAATTTATCACACTCCTTTCTTGAAATAGGGTTTTGTGCCCATTATATATATTAATGATACCTAATTAGCTCCAACATCAAGAACAAGAAAAGGCACAAATGCAACAGCCGCAAGAATCAAGAACCCTAATAAGTTTGAAACTATGAAATAAAATTGAAAGAGAGAGAGAGAGATGTGAAAAAAAGAGGCCAACCTGAAGCTG
This sequence comes from Pelargonium cotyledonis, assembly GCA_036897625.1. NCBI lineage: Eukaryota > Viridiplantae > Streptophyta > Magnoliopsida > Geraniales > Geraniaceae > Pelargonium > Pelargonium cotyledonis. The sequence goes on along the minus strand of JAYMTA010006032.1, from coordinate 2,249 downwards.
TTTTTGCCCAACATTTTTGCCATTCACATATGAACAATATATGATGATATATCCTCATCAGCTGCCACAAAAGAAACCTCCTCCCAACAAATGAAAATGAAAAACATAAAATTTATGTAATAAAAACAAGTAGATTGAGCCGTCCCGCCAATATCACCTCCACAACCACCTCAGGATTCAAGATCCACACAATGATTGGTTTCTTGCATTTCTAAAACCAGCAGCCAAGCCATCTTCACAACTCAACATTTTCTTGATCAAAACAAAAAACCCATTTTCTTGAACCCCCCAAAAACAGCCCCCAGAGGCTGAGCTCCACCACTGTCTCCACCACCACCACCACCAGAAGCAGCCAAGCATGAGGCCAGAGAGAGATAAAAGATGGGTTTGTGTTGTTGGTGATGGTTTGGGGAAGTTGCCGTGGTTGTGGGGCTGAGCTTTACTTGAGGAACACTCAAAGGGAAGCAAATTTATGTATGGGTGCATCACATATTCACATTGGTGGGTCAAAATGAACATAAATCAAGGAAACGGGGGGGAGCAAAACATGGGTTTTGTGTCTCTACTTTTTGTGAGCAAAAATGGGTTCCCAAAATATTTTAAGAAAAATGGGGCAGACAAGATGAGAAAGACCCAGAAAACAGAACACAACAGAGACTCTTTTCTTTGATTTGTTTTGCCTTGTGCTTGTGCTTGTGTTTGTCACTCACTCACTCACAAATCACAAACATAATGAAGCCAATAAAAAGTAAATACAAGAATAGAGAGAGAGAGAGAGAGAGAGAGAGAGAGAGATGAGGAAAATGGTGTTTTGTAAAATGGGTGAGAGATTGTGATTAAACCCAAAAACAAAGCAAAGGTTGTGTGTGAAGGTGAGGAGGATGAAGGTGAAGTTGGTCCAGAAGATTAGCTAGATTTGCGCAAGCAACCTCTGTCCTTTTTCTTCTTTCCATGTTTGCCCCTCTTTTTACTCCTTCGTTCACACTTTTGCCATTTCTGTTACTTAATACAGTATTTATTATTGTTTTGAAAGCAGTGATTTGCTTTGTTTTAATGGTTAAAAGTGAGATTTAGATTTATCGAATTTTGTGAGCTCGTCTTCTTGCTTCTGTTCTGTTGAGTGGTGAACTGGTGAGTCAGTCAGAGACACTGTTGTCCTCCATATGAGACCACGACCATGACCAGGACCTGACCTCCTCAATCTTCTAATTTCATCCACACGGTTTGTAGCTTGCTACTGTCTAGAGCTGGCTATTCGCGCTTGTGTTATGTTCGTGTAGTACTGAAAATTGTGTGTTATCCAATTCAGCACAAATTTGAGACGTTTAGTAGTTGTGTTTGTATGGATTCACACGAACACGACATAATTATAAACACAAAACACGGCCACGAAACATTTAACTCGATAACTAAATCAGTCGTGTTGATACGATACGACACGACACGACACCGTTGGCATGAAAACAATGCAACACATTATGGACGATGGAACCAATACATTTGACCAAACATCGTCCAATATATTTGCGATTATACTCTTAATTGTTCTTGTTGGACGTGTCAGACATGTCACAACCTGACAAATTAATCGTGCGTGTTTTGAAAAAATTTAAAGTGAAGCGAGTACATATAATAGTGCGAATGAAGCTCTACCAAAAAAGTTGACATTCCAATAGTGGAAGCTCAAGTCATTAGACATCATGATATCAAAGCAAATGTTTTTAGTTAAAAACCATATTCCTTAAAGGGGTTAACGGGTATAGGATTCTAGAACACAAACACAACACGATTAATACAAAACGTGTGAACTCAATCACGTTAATTTCATGTTGTGTTAGTTCGTATGTCATATTACGACACAAATTGACAGTTCTACTACTGGTCTCCATTTACATTTACTTTGTTACTGCTTCTCTATGTTGACATGTATATATTGTGGAGCATATGGATGGTGCTGGTTCTGGTCTTGGTCCTGGTTGTGGTGGTGGGTGAGTACTCCGAAAATTGCGTATCCACCCTAACAGAAAGTGTCTTGTTGCTGCTAACAAATACAAAATGTGATATCATCTCATTTTGTTTGTTTCAAAACCCAATTGCATTCCCTAAATGATGAATTTACCATTTTAGGGTGTTTGCTTGCATGGCTTATCAAAGATGTCCCTTCCTTTTTGCACCTATGGACAACTGGACTACATGACATGCTTTTTTTGTGTGTTTTCATTTTACGTATACTCCCAAACCACTAATAT
>JAYMTA010006031.1:0-10799 GCA_036897625.1 Pelargonium cotyledonis | reverse complement strand
GTGTGGTGAAGCCGTGGGTGTGGCTCGGACGTGGGAGGAGAGAAGGTGGCGGGAGAAAGGTGCAACGGTGGTGGTGGTGGACGAAGGAGGAGAGAAGAGAGTAGAAGAGAGGAGAGGGAGAGAGTTCAGAGAGAAAGTGGTGGGAAAACGAATAAGGAAAGAAAGAGAGAAATAGATCTCATCTTCTTCTTTAAATATTACTTTTTTTACGACGGAATGTTCCGTTGTAAATCATAAATTACGACGGAATCTACGACGGAACGTTCCATCGTAAATTTTACGATGGATCTTCCGTTGTAAATGCCTTCATAAATATTTACGATGGAACATTCCGTCGTAAATTAATAAAATAATGTTTAAAAAAAATCTTTTCTATTTCCGACGGAATAAAGCATTTTCGTCGTAGATTCCGTCGAAAATTTTTGTCGGAAATGTCCGTCGGAAATAGAGCAATTTCTTGTAGTGGTATCTCTCTCTTGGCTGGTCTCTTTTTCCGAAGGCAATCATGGTGGAGTCTCGACCAAATTTGTTCACAGTGGCGGCGTTCACGGCAGAGCTCTTCTCTCTCTTACAGCCACAGCGGAGGTCCTCCATCGGAGATCAGAGGCGGCTCAAATCTAGACTTCATCACCAGATCTGGGTTGTTTTATTTATTTATTATTATTTTTTGTATTTTGGTGTTATTTAGAGCTTGCTTTTAGTTTGATTTAGAGTTTGATTTGAGGTTTGAGATATGTAAATCTAGTATTGGAATTTATTGTATAAGTGGTTCAGATTTGTCATAAAAACCTAATGTTCTTGAGCTTGGTTTAGATTTTAGTTCGATTTTATCATAAGATTGGTTGAGATTGTTGTATTTTAATTTATTTTTTAGTTGTGATTGTTGTACTTTCATTGGAATTTTAGTTTTAAGTGTTTTAATTTTTTTCGAAAAGCTAATAAGCTCGCCGAAATCTGCAAAATTAGTGTCAGATTCTTCATTACCTTGCTAGAATCTGCAAAATTATATATGGTAAACTCATAATTAGGCTTGTCGGAATCTTCACGTGTTCTTCGTTTTTCTTCAACTTCATTGAATATGTGATGAAGAAGAGTATTTTGAGAATTTCCAAAAAAATTAAAAGTCACATGCCTAGCATGTGTGATAAAAGAGGCTGATTTTCCATCCAAAAAAGTAACGAATCCCGTTAAATGACAAGTTTATGGGGGCTAGATGTCTGGTTCTTTACTTCATAGGGGATAGATATTTTAAGTCAATAGTTCATAGGGGTTATCTATAATTTCCCCTAATTAAAATAAAATATCAAACTTATTATTCAAGAAAAATCATAACAAACTTACAAATCTGTTTAACAAATTAGAATACTTTTTTTTTATAAGCAGGCATTACCTTTTATTTCACTAACCCAAAGGTCAAAAAGAAGACCATTAACCCAAACACCAAAATGGACTTATGACCTAAGAAAAGAGGTAAAGAGAGTTACAAAAGCAACTGACAAAGCATATAAGCAAAGCGAGGCCTAGAAATTCATGCCTGGCGATGGGTGTGATGACCGGCAGAGCTGGCGCTTCGAGAACGACTATCAGCGAGTGGCAACAACTTCGATGACATGAAGTTGTTCAATAGCATTTAATTCCGAACTCACGGCTCTTGCACCTAAACTCTTACAAATTTCCTACACTGCAGTTGCATAGAAGGTGGGGGAAGAAAGGAGACATGGACAGCCAAGGTTTGGCAACACTAGAGATTTTCGGGGCTGAGGTGACGATCTTTTGCTCCCATTTCGAGTATTAGCCGCAAGCGGATGGTGATCACAACAAGAGGAAATGGACGAGCTAGCAATTGAAGAATGTATACTAGATACAATGCTTTTGGGAAGTCTCACTTTAGGAATTGAATTTTGATTAATGAGACTCACGTGGCTGGAAGGTTGACAATCCACTAGGTTAACACTAATAGAGTCCTGGTGAGAAGCCAAGTCCCTACTTGGTCCAGATCCACAATTTGAATTGCCCAAATTATTAGGAACAACAATATCTCATGTACCTACCATCGGGCCGTCATCGAAGTGCTAAACTGACTCGGAGACCACGAAATTCCCATACCTCCGTGGACCCCCCGATGAATTTCTCGGTGTTTTGGGTTTTGAAGACTGTGGCGAGTCGATGATATAGTCTGGTAATAAGAAAGGTAACAATCATTCCCAAAACACTTAGAGACTGCAACCTCAAAGAAGACATTATAAAGCTTCAAACTCATCAATTTTGAGATACTCGCAAGTAGTTTAGTATGAATCAACACCTGAACAATATCCAAGACCCTACCCCTCTCAAAGCTCGGGTGTGCGAAAATGAGCTCGCCAAAAGATTTAATAATGCTCTTGAGAGAATTGAGATGCCAAGCGTGGATGGGAAGGCCGTGAGTGGATAGCCAACTGAAACGCCCTCCCTTACTTCAAAGACGAATCATAGAGATAACCAACTCCAACCCGAATCCCACATCGCCAATAACATACTTTCATCTAAGAAAGAGAGAGAAAACACAATTGCATTTAGGGGTGTTCATCGGTCCAAACCCAGACCAGACTGAATTTTGTATTTATCTAGGACCGAAGACCAGACCGAAAATATTCGTTCTGGGACTGGACCGACCCATAAAAAACAAGGTCCAGACCGGATCAGACCGATTTGGACTGAAAAATTGTGGATATCCAATTTCTTTTTTCAAAAAACCAATTTCTTTTGAATCACCCTCTCCATCATCGAAAAATCTATAAATATATTTGTGTGAATTACAAAATCAGTTAGTTTAGCTTGTTTAAATCTTGTTTTTATCAATATTTCATTGAAATCATTCATATTCTTAGAATGTATATATAAATATAAAAAATGTAGATAAGAAGAAGAAGCACAAACCATTATCCAACATCATTTTTGAATTGTAGATAAGAAATGATTGATTTCAAGCGGTTGTTTAAATAGAAAAATAGGGAACTGCAAAGTGGTTGTTTAAATAGAAAAATAGGGAACTGCAATGTATGGTTGAGTTGAGTGGCTCTGTAAATAGGAAGAGCAGGGGCGGCCTAACGTCACAAGAGGCCTAAAGCGAAATTACAAAATGAGGCCTCTAAGATTAAAAAAAAACTATAAAAATTACATATGTTTATCTAATTAAAATTTATTTATAGGGCATTTAGTTGCGGTTTACAAAAGCAATTAAATTTAAGACTAGTTCAAATTCTTGGATGCTACTGAAGCTGTTTCTTTATTTAGCTGTGGTTTATACTGCAGTTTAAAACTGCATCTAAAGAAAAATATTCAGTAAGACAGGCCCTAAAGCGATGACTTTACCGGCCTTATGGTAGGGCCGCCCTTGAGGAAGAGGAAGAACTGTGATAGTGGATTTAGTTTTAGGGTTGTGTATTTGAATTTCGGTTTATTATTAACAATAAATAAAAATACAAATATATTAATTTAAAATACCATCAAAACCCACATCCCACTATCTACTCTTCCGCATCCAACAATTCCACTATCCCACATCGAAATTATGTAAAAAGGAAACTTAAGAAATAATTATAAATAGAAACTTGCTTGATTAGTTTGATAAGGGCTTATGATGGGTTTCATTTAAGTGGCCTTCTAATGGGCTTTAGTGTAAGTTATTGTTTATTGGGCTTTTTTGTGTATTAAATTGGGTTTTACAAAACTCAAAATTATAAATTTAATATACAATCGGTCCATTCTGTCTTATTCGGTTTTTTCAGTTTTTGGACCGGACTGATCGGTCTAAAATTCTGGTCCAACCCAATTGTTGAACAGCCCTAATTGCATTGTTGTTCCAACTCGATTCCATATGAAGAATATGGCATCGAGCTTGGCTTCGATTCATTACTTTCGGACTCTGTCACTACTTAGGGTTGCAAATCGACAAGTTTGAATGAAGAAGAAGATGACTGCCCTCTTTTGTGCATTTTCCTACATAGCCAAAACGACCGCGCACGGTTTATAGGGTGGGTGACGTGGAGGCGACATGACATGGACAGGTGACAGGTCGTTCTCGCTTACGTGGACATGCAAGACCAGTAGTAGCAAGTCATCTGGACCAAAAAAAAATAAATAAATAAGTACAAGGGTTATACTTATAGCAAAAACTGCTCGAGAGTCATTTTAATTGTTTGGACAAGTATAAGAGGTCTGATGCCAATTTACTCAAATTATTAGGGCTAAAATAAAGATATGAGTACTTTAGTCATTTTACGTTTTAACTTAATGGAGTTATAACAGATCGGGTGTGTGTAAGTTCGAAGGGTCGAATTCTTGTTAAAAAAGTTTAGATTATAGATTTGGATTAAGTGACAAGTTAATAGAGTGCATTTGCAATTACGCCTAAACTTTTTTTAGCACTAATGATGTCGAGTAGGGTTTCTAGATTGGAGAGAAAAAGTGCAAATGTCCTCTACACTCGTTAATATCATACTATTATTCTAGGAAAAGAAAAGGAACATTGTATGTAAAGTTTGAAGATCTTTCTTGGACCATCCTATGCCCAAATATACAGTGCAGCAAGTTTTGTACAGTAATAAGTAATGTCTATACACATGAATGCATTTACAGCAAACTTAAACTTTTAATGCATCTATATATCTTATACTGTGTTTTCTTTTCACATCAACATCATAGAGTCCTCAGACATTATGGCTAACAAAGAATATTTGATCTTGGTTGAGATTCTACCGTCCTCTACACAAAGTTTGGCTCCGGTGACCACCCAATATCCAGGCGGTTCTTCTGGACCTCTCACCATTTCCTTTGTATCCACAAACATTGACATTTTCGGTGCCCTTGACGGTGAAGGAGGTCCACCGGGGAAAACCGCTGAATTCAAATCCACTTTGACTAGCTTTTCCGGTGTATTCAATCCTGTACTGAATCTTGTGCTCATCAACATTGAGATGACTCCTGATTTCCGAGATGAAGTTGTGGGTCCTTCCCATTCTGATCTGCGGATCCTTGCTGATGCTGCCATTGAGAATCCCAGCTTCAGGAAAAGAACCTTCTTCATTCCCATATTCTTGACCTCAAGCCAGGCTTTTGTCACAATGGAAGCAGAGTCATCGATTCGAGCTCCATTGTACTCAACAGGGGCTGTGCACACATGTGAAAATATGCTCCATTTGACAGGTTCTAAGTAGCCTCGCTCAATTGGTGGATGGATGTGCTCGTAACTGTAATTATTATCTGACAGCTGAAGTATATTAGGAAGACTCTGGAGATGCTGGAGATGAATTGCCAGATGGTCACTTTTCTTTCCCTCTAAGTATAAGCGGATTCCAGTTACTGGCCTATTTCCCGAGTCAACCTGCAAATTAAAATTTGAGGAACCGAAAATTTGAAGAGAAAATAATAGCAAAACAAGGTAGTACTGATAAGGGATTACGTGATCCATCATATATTTACAAAAGTTATAATCAAGTCTAACATTACCTGAGTTGTATTTACATAAAGCTTGGGGCCCATAAATGAGAACTGAAGTGATGGGGACACATGTTTTCTGCGCCTCAGACCGAGAGGAAGATCACCATAAACTGGAGCCCATTGTCGGGGTAACTGGAATTCCAGAAATTGGTGGAGTTCCTCTATAGGTGGCTTGTCTGCATAATTTACCAAAACCATTAGCAATCCATACCAGTTTCAACCATGATGTAATCAATTGCATTTACATATGGTAGCGTTTTGATTAGATCTATACTTGTAAAAATTATATATTGTATTGCTAGACATTTGGAGTTAATTTGATGAGAGAACTGACAGAGGTATGACTTACATCTAAGGTACAGATTCACTGCATGGCTTAGAAACCCATTGCCTCGCAGACCACTCAAGAGCGAAGTTATAGGTACAAAAGACATTGATATGACATTTGGTGACTGAGATATAGTTGACAGCCATTGATTATGACTTTGACCCATGTCAATGCCTCCCCTTCGGACGCAAATGGTCTCAGTCTCCTACATTAATAGATAAATCAACATATGTTCCGAGTAGCTTGGCATTAGATGTAAAACAAAGCCAGAACCATTACAATTGATACAAATAAGCTTACATCATTCTTCGATCGAGTAATGACTGGAGGCAGATGATTGCCAGCAAGTACTCCACGGAGATGCCAGGGCATAGAATGTTCATCCTGAAACAATCAATAAGAATATTACAATACGAGGGCTTTACACAACTCATCGAAACTTGCTATCAATATTTCATGTCATCAAATTTAAATACATTGGAAGACATGAAATAAATACAAAAACATGTTTGAAGATTAACACTTAACTTTGTTGAGATTGACCAGTATTAGAACAAATTTTGATATTTAGTTCATCTTACTTTTTTGTATTTCTAGAATATGTAACTAAAACATTTTCCAAATCATAAATATGAGACTCGCTATCAACATTCCTGTCTTCTATGTAAACAAATTATCAATTATCAAAATGCTACTATTTTCCCGATTAGCACTAAAACAAAAGTTAATATAAGGTATGGTGTTGTGTGAACAGTACGATGCAGCAGTCACATTTATCACCCTTATGGGTAACACAAACTAAGCAAGCTTGGAAACAAGTAGTAGATCATTGCAGGTGGCAAATACTTGCAACTTTTAAATCTGCTTCCAAACCTTAATTTGTCTTGAATCTAATTATCAATCTCTTTTTGTTTGTTTGTTTGTTTTTTTATATTTATTTATTACAAATACATAATATAGAATTCAAGATATGAACAAGTGCACAACTTATTAGTGTTTGCATGTTAGAAAGCTACAACGCTACTTAGTGGTAGACTAATCACAAATCAATTATGTAAATGCTTTTCGTGGTAGACTAATCACAAATCAATTATGTAAATGCTTTTCTTAAAGTGGGCAGCCCACCTAGTTGTATTGTTACAGAGACTAGGGAAAGAGTGAAGAGAGTGATAAAACTAAAGAAAGAGGAGCTACAAATGGATTCTGACAAAGTCAGAGATGGAGAGAAAATGTCAATAAGAAAAGAATATCAATCGTTAATTTATTATATATTCACTTGTCTACTGTTAGATTTGTTTCATCTATTAAGAGATGGTGTAAAACGATTGAGTTTACGCCGGTGTCAATGAAGCTTCATTACATACTTGCTTTACAATAATAATGACGGCATACCTTGAGTTTTCCCGATAAATCAGCAGGATTCACCAGAAAACTTCCGTTTCTTGTTTTGTCTTCAGAAAACCTCTCATCAGCCAATTTCTTCAACAAGGCCTGTACTTCAGTTGGCTGAAGATTTGACTTCTGTAACTGTTTGATGTGAACTACATCTTTACCTCCCATCTTCACCCCAACGACAATATGAGTACCATATTTTTCGATGAAGCTACAAAATATGTCATTGGACATAAATGGAATTAGATCACTGTAATATAAACAATAATTTAATTAATTCATACTATGAGATTACATTATAAATTATACAGTTTGATCCTAATATATTATAAGGATAAGGAGGTATAACAACACGGAATTGAGACTCTAGTTTCTTCAGGGACAGATGTAAGGATTTTCCTTACAGTAACTATACAAGCAAGTTCTAGATCATAACTAAAGGAAGTTATACTGATTAGATATTTCTACAATCATATACTTCTTTAAAACGGACTCATCCCAATTTTCACGTAGTTGGCAAAAATTTCCTTCCGTTTTGATTGTCAAATGGGTAAAATGAATGTCTGTCGAGATGGGGAACCTTATCTTCACTTCATAATGAGGGCAGAAGAACCAGTTTACGTGACAAGTTGGGCATGTGTATTAGACGATGAACAAAGATATTTCACAAAGTTCGTACATCTTTAAGCTTGAAAGCTGCAACTTGAATTTTGTACAACCATTGATAAAACAAGATTTTCAATATAAAAAGTTAAAACCAATCTTATCAGTTGAGTGGGTGCCTATGAAATTTGATCAAGCATCTACTGTCTGACTTGCACAACAGGTTTTCTTGTTAGGTCACATAAAGATGAGCAGCATTTGCCCATTATAACAACTAATAGATACAGAGGGTTTGTAACTCATTATCCAAAATGGTGGTGGTGCTTTAAACAAAATCCTAATGTGTCCATAAGAGCTAAAAGACATTCAGCTTTTGATAGTTTGATAACTTACTGAGCTAGGGCAGCAGGGTCCCATGAAGAAGGCACTTCTTCTTTCACTTGTTCAGATAAAGTTAAATGAGATCTTGCTAACTCGATGTTATACAGAGTCATTAGCCAACCATCAAAAGCAAGACTTTTTGTGGTGGATGCATCCTTCTGCCAACAGCCCATGAAGTTAAACATGGCATTAAATAAGCCGCAGGGAATTTTACCAGATAGAGACAGTTCTTGGTTGAATTGCTCCGACATCTGTACAAGTGGAGACAGAAAAAAGAAAAAAGAGAAGTTATCAATGCCTCATATTCAATTGAAATATTTAACGATGCCCAATGTAACATCTAAGTTCTAACTATCTTTAACTTTCAGAACTGGTGCTCATAATACATAATTCAAAATGAATTACATTAATTACTCATAAGCATGAATGCATGACTACTACATCCAGAAACATTAAGATTCTCAAGCAAACTGAAAACAAAGAAAAGCAAAGGACACTGCACACAGATACGAAACTTCATAGTATTAGCAAGGCATTCGCTGAACAAGTGACTAGCAATACATTTCAAAACAACTGTCCACCATATTAAGAAAGGATGTTATCTAATAACTGCGCACTTTCTTCATATAATGATCAATTGGAGTTTGAAAGTAGTTGGCTGTAATAACATACTCTCTCCGTCCCAAAATGAGCGTTCTTTCTCTTGTATTTTTGTCCCAAAATAATTGTCCTCTTTCCTTTTTTTAGTAAGTTAGTTATACATTATTTGTCAATGGTGTCCTTATAACTAGCTTTTCTTAACACGTGATCACGAGAATACAATATTACGTATTAACTAACTTCTATCTAATTTTTCTCAAAATAGAAACAAAAACTTTCATTTTAGGACGGAGGGAGTAATATAGTTAGGCATAGTCAAGCGGTAACAAAATTGTTCATAATGTTTGAAAAAGTCATACAAGACAATGAGTGGAACAGACGGAGTTTTATTGTTACTCTATGCTAATGCGTTAATTTAGTTGTGCATGTTTCTAAATATCTTCACAGAGATCTATTCTGGTTAAGCTCAACCTGATCTACATAATGAATAACTAAGAACTTCATTATCGACTTCAAAGGTTACAACAGTAAATCATCAGCCACGTAATAAAACAAAAGTGTGTGAATGATTTATAGTAATGAAGTGCTCAAACAGGCAAAACTTGAAGGAGTTTATTTCAAATTATGTAATGTTGTGTTCGGGAACCAACATTTTTCAAATGAAAGCCGGATTTGAGCCAAATGAAGTGTTTGAGAACTCCAAGAACATGCCTATAACATGTTATTTCAAATGACAGCTCTTACCTTGCCATTTGAAATTTCATGATGTCCCAAACCAAACATTATATTTGTATTTCAAATCCAAAATTTCAAAGGATGAATATCAAATTAAATCCATGTTCACAAACGCAATCCATGGTTGGGTTTGAAGTAAATTCATGACTTAAAATTTAGAATTTGAAATGTTGTAATTCATACAAATATAATGTTTGGAAAACCACATAATTTCAATTTACAATATAGGAGCAGTCATTTGATATCCCAAACATTGAATTTCAAATCAAATCCAAGATTCCAAATGGTAATTTGGAGTCAGTAAGCAAGCATGGGTAATCAAGTAAAGTAGTTAATATAATATAAAAGGCTTAGCCTGGTAGAAAAATATGCATATGCATATCAAGCATCAACTTCTGTCTTAGAACCACATTGTCCTAAATCAAGAATCAAAATACATAAAAGATATAACTGATAAATATCCTACAAGACCTCCACAGGTACTGAAGTGAACTATACATACTCCATGGCACAAAAGTGGAAAAATCAAGAAATAGAAATTGGTACCTGAGTAAAGGAAAGAACATCAGAGCTAAACCTAGTGCGCTCGCCCTTATCGCACTTGATGGAAAACGGAACATTGGGAACGACGACCCCAGGGAAGACCAGGTCTCGGGTCCGGTCGTCGTCAAGCTCGATAATTTTGGACTTCTTGCAAGAAGATAATCGGATATCGTTGCAGAGATCGTAGCCGGAGCCGATAACTGAAACGACCAGTTCGGCGGCGGACTGGGGGCTCAGTCTGTTGAGAGCCATTATTGGGGAAATGGGTATGTTGGATTGTGGGAGTCAATGGAGGAACAACAAGAAAAGATCGGTCTTGGTCTACTTGTTGATTCCTCATTATGTTTTTTCTTCTTTTAACTTGGAATTGAAGGCTACGGGATTGGGTTTTGGACTATTATGGTTGGATTGAATGGAATCTTGGCGGCTTAGTTTTGGTTTCGACACTTGGAGAATTTGTGGAAATGGTATTGTTTTGTTTGCTGACTTTTGGGTTTCTTCTTGCCCCAGCGGTTGGGTGGTCTCAGGCTCTCAGCTCAACGCTTCCACTGAGTCCTAGAACAGTTGTTGGGTTCGTAGGCAATGCAGTAGGCCACTTAAAAGTAACCCATGTGTATTCTTACTTTCTTATGGCATCTCTAATGCATATGAGTGCTAAGGGGTGCTAAGAGCACATATAGTATGTCACATCATCAAGTAATTGCTTAGCATTTTTTTAGTTTTTTTCACTCTAATGTTA
>JAYMTA010006030.1:0-10802 GCA_036897625.1 Pelargonium cotyledonis | reverse complement strand
AAGTTTTTTTTTTTTTTTTTTTTTTAACTTTTGCTTCTGCTGTGTTTATTCTTCTTCCGGTGATTGTGAGTTTGTGACTGAGATTTTTATTGGGGATGTATTGGAAGCTAGCAACAGCAGTAGAGGTACAGAAAATGATTGCAAATGGGTGTTGTAGACAGTAGACACAAATATAGACACTAAGCACTTGTATTTCTTACATGTTTATGTAAAAATTAACTTGTGAGAATATTAGACCGATCTGGAATTTCTGATTATGTGTCATTGGTTTATTAGACCATTTTTGGTATTTGCTTTTGGCTTATATTGTTTGGATTGAGTGAGATGAGATTTGTTCTTCAATATTAACATTTCAAGGGAATTTAAATAGATAATCGGGTTAACAATTACCCATATAAGCTAATTGTGTCGGGTTGAGTCGTGTCAACCTAAATCCATTAATGTAATCATGTCGTGTCGTGTCGGGTTAACACGAACATGATTATTATAAACGTGTCTATCGTGTCGTGTTGTGTCAACCTGCTTTTAAACATGTCGTGTTCGTGTCATGTAATTCAACCCGTTTAATAAACGGGTCGGGTTCGTGTTGACCCATTTATCAAAATACTATACTTTCAACACGACACGAACATGACCCGCGAACACGAATTGCCACCCCTAGTTTCAACCAAGATATGTAAGGCCAAGTGATTAAAATACTTTGAATTTCCTTTGAGGTCTCAAGTTCGAATCTTCTTGTCAACGGTATGGGGTGAGAATTTGTGGGATGAGGTTCAGGGTGACCCTCCATTTAGTAGTGAGAAACATTGTTACTTCGAGTATGATGTCCTGATGCTGATAAAAAAAAAATTAGTTTCAACGATAACCGATTGTCATCTTTGAGTTTTTGCCTGTGGATGCAGAGATGATAACGGAGGTGTGGAGGCGGAGATGATAACGAGACGTCTTCAAAAGGATTGTATGAGATGAGTCAATAGTGATAATGAAACCAATAGTAGAATGAAATTATTCAAGTCAAATCTGTTATACCAATGTTTATTCAAAAGTAATAATGCGAAATAAAGAATTGAACCACCACTGATCGAAAAGTGATCGACGGTGGTTCAAAGAAAGAACTTTGATGAAGGACAATAAGGAATAGAAAAGACGGCTAGGGTTTCCAGAATAGAGTGAGGTGAGAAAGATGGCAAAATTTCGTAGCAATAATCTTGATTTTAAACACCAGACATCCTTTATTATCATATTTTGAATTACATTAAGACTGAGTTTGAGAACATAAATTTGATTGGAAATCCATCATTTAAAATTTTGAATTTAAAATGTTGTATTTTAAATACAAATATAATATTTAAAAAATCACAAAATTTCTATTGATGATAAAGTAAAATCTGTCATTTAAAATTTCATATTGTAGATGCATTTTAATGATATTGAATTTAACTCAAATTTAAATTCTTAAAATTTCCGAACAACTAATTTAGTTTAAATCCAAAATTTCAAATAAATATTGTTCTTAAACAAACAACAAAATGAAAAATGAATAATAATATATTATGTCTTGAATGGGAACAATAATACACAATAATTTTTGCCGTATTATTGTACTTTTCTGCTCCAATTGCTTACGATGCAGCAGCCGCCTCGCCGTGTGGAGGCTTCTTGCTCCGCCACGTGTAGCCACATCCCAGCTCAACGCATCTGCGAATCACGTGCCCCGAGTGCGCTTGGCGCTCTCTCAACTTCCACACGCTCTGGTCTGCTACCTAGGATCACGACAAAAAGACAAATCGTAGGTTGTCGCTACTTGGCTGCGCCGTTACGTTACCGTTACCTCCCTGACCCGATCCGTTTGCTTCAACCGTTAACACTCACACAGCAGCAGTTAATTATAATTCTGGGAGTTGACTAGTTTCACTAACTACGACAAAACGTGGCGATCTCCAGTACGTGTGGGCCCCTCCGAAACTCACTCCTTTTGCTCCACGTAGCGGATTCGACCCATCTGTTCTTTTCTTGTTGCCTACTTTTCTATTTTTTTATTTTTATTTAATTAGTGGATGGGAACTCGAAGAGAGAGAAAAGAGAATTTTAACTCGGGTTAGAGGTGAGTTATTGAACTGCTAATATCTTTTCCAATAACCAAATTACCCTTCTTCTTTTTGGTCCAATTATTTCTTGGATTCTACCAAAGATGATTTTTCAAGAAGATACACTTGCATGCGTGTTTGATTGGTGACTCATCGTAGAATTAAATTAGTTTTAGAGAGTTAGTTAAAACCTCATCAAATATATATCACCTATTCGACCGTGAATATTTACAGAGGTGGCGGTCGGTTTGTTCATATTTTGTATTGAAACATGTTATTCTATTCGATAATATATTCAGATCAAATTTTTTCCATTTATTTTAGTGTAAAATGAGCTGATTTGTCTGATTAGATCCAATCTGATTGATTTTTTTTTGCAAGAAAAATTCAATAAGATATGAAACTAATCGTAGTCTTGACTAAAAGGGTCCAACATGCCGATTTATAAAGTCCCCCAATTGTGTACGTGTCGAGCTCGCCGATAAAAGAAAAATGTGAACTCGCACATGAAGGGGAGCGTTGAAGAGGGTGATAAAGTGTCCCACATTGAAAAAATACAAAGCGAAGTGGCTAAATACTATGGTGCAAGTCATATCCTACTAACAAGGTTGGTATTTTAGTAGTGAAAGTCCAAGCCATTGTATGTAGTCTATTATTCAAATTTAACATGAAGTGGGGGATAACGTGTCCAACATTAGAAAAATACAAAGTGAAGTGGTTAAATATAATGGTGCAACCCAAATCCTACTTTGCCTTTTGTATAGTAGTGGAAGTCTAAGTCATTGTATTTAACAGATCTTTTCATCTTGCGCTTTATTTTTTCCCCTCGAACCTCCCAACTCCTGAGATCAAAACAAGAATAGGAAAATAGGGATATGAACGGACCCATATATTTTTTTTAGTTTAGTTGCCTTTGTTCTCTAGACTACCACTAGATGAGTTTCAATAAAATAGTTCATGGCTTCTTAGGGAACCATGTTCTTTCTTTGTTAACCCTTACTTAGAAAAAGCAGTAGATATTGAAGCCTTCCATTTTTATCAGATCTACTCAAGCTCATTTATCTCTAGGGTATTTCCATTTCTTCATGCTATGGAATTATTTAAATCTCTTTTCTTCCTATCAATCGATCTATTTAACTTTCTCCCACCAAAGCATGTTGAGCCAAGTGGTTGATGCGTTTTGGATTTCTTTTGAGGTCTCAGGTTCGAGCTTCCTAACGGTATGAGATGAGATTTATGGGTTTAAGGGTTGAGCTAACAACTAACATGGTGATGCCCTCTCTAAGGGGTGAGAAATACAGGCATGTCCAGGACTGCTGTCCCTCGCTTAAAAAGAAAAAAAAAAAAAAACTTTCTCCCATCGCAACCCGTGGCAGGGTCCAATGAACATGTAAATAACCTTTCAGTGGTTGGAAGAGAAAATGTACCCATGCTGAGTCTTCTTGGTGGTGGAAGAATAGAGACTATAGTAAAGGTCCAAAAGTTTCTTATGAGCATATGGAGAGAAATTTGTGACCGTTTCAATATGGAGCTATTCTTCTTTCTGGATGATAGGAGCAATCCTACTGCTTGACTTTGTAATCACATATGTGCCTCTCAAGATATTACTCATGAATGGAGAATTTAAGAAAAGCCACAGCCAATGATCAGTAAAACTCTTTTCATATGACATCTGATTCCAACCATAGACAACCATTAAAAGACAAGCCTTAGCAACTTCTCTGAATGGGTAGAAGATAATTCTCTCATATTAATAGAATCTTAAGGAATAAATGTGAATGGTTCAACCGCATGAGAGGAAGAGGGGGGATGGGGCAACATCATGTTAAACCTCACTCAATGGATTCAAGGAAACTAGGTCCATGAAGTTTTTATTCAAAGTCACCAACAACCAAACATAGTATGAAACTCTAATCGTTTTTATGAAATTAACGATCGACTTTGGATGAAGACTCAAAAAATCCATGTGATTCACAACTAGTTCTGAATCAGGTTGGAGGGTCATATGAGGTGTGGAACTTCATCTTATTGAAGTATTGTATGAAAGTTCATGAAGCTAACGAAAAAATTCGATTACTGTCACATTCGGCAAATCTCAAGAAAAGAAAACGAATAAGCATATTTACTTTCAAAAATAGCTTCTCAAGGGTATGAGCATCTACCAAAGACAATGCAAGTCCTAATAGTGAACGTTCTTGCCATTGAGCAGTCTATCCGAGTCTAACCAGTTTAGAAAAGACTAAGGTGTTTGATAGACGACATGCTTGACTACTTGGTAGACAAGAAACTTCCTCAAGACCCAACAGAACTTGAGTCCATCATCAAGAGATCCGCGAGACATGTGGTTAGGACCACGAGAACCCTTTATAAAAGGTCGTTCTACAAGCCTCTTCTCATGTATGAAAATATGCATTTCTCATATAAATAAATAAATTTATACTCACAAATCATCCAACTATACATAAATTTACATACAATTCTCCTAACTATTTTTAAAATTACAAAATCTATTGTGTTTTAAATCTAACCAATAATTTATGTTATTTTTAATCTCACATTTTTCATATGCTATCAATTAACGAGAGTCAATGTATGTGCAAAATTCGGGATAAAACAGAATGTACATAAATGTCTTATTTATTTATATATTTATTAATAGTGATAAAATTGAAAGATAAAAAGATCAATGCTAATTTTTAAAATGAGGAATGTCCAATTCAGTTTCTGAACTATCTAAAATGTGTCAAATAAACTATCAAACGAGTCAATCTATACCAAATGTTATTCATTCGGGTCAATTTAGTCCAATTGTTTTCAGAAAACATCTCAAATCAAGACATTATGTCATATCCATGAATGAAATTCGTTAGTTTTTGCTTATGTGTAATATTTTATTTAATAGAGTTCGTCCATTAATTTAATTGAATGATTCGATTTGACATAATTGAATAATTTTTGGATTAAATTGACTCGACTGATAGTTTAATATCTAAATCAATGTATTTTAGATAGTTCAATGACTAAATTGTTGAAGAATTATGAGAGTCTAGTTGGGATGACCGTTTATAACAAATGCGCAAATAACGGGGTATTAAAATTGGGAGTGAAAAAACATAGAAAGTATGGAGGGCAGTTTTGTCAATACTCCTCTTTTCTTGCATTTAATTCATTGTACTCGGACAGGACAGCCATGGAGGCCTTGACATGAACAGTAGCTAAATAAATAAACCAAAATTTTATTTTTCACTCTTAACATTAAAATAGTGATTTTATAAGAATCTAATTTCCATCTCCCCTTCAAATTCCACTGTCGCTCTTAAGGTTGCAACAGAGCATAATGGACTCACACAGATGACCTCCATATCTCACTCCAAAGCTTACTCTAGGGTTTCCATCCTCTGCTTCTTGTTCCACAGTAAGTCTCTTCCACAAACCTCAAACATGATCACTAGCTTTTCTATTGAGCCTTTTTTTCCCGAGAAAATTTTGGTTCATGCTGTGTTCGGAATTCTACTCTGCATGCTGTGATATGAGATACCCAGATAGAATTTTTTTCCCAAATTGAGCTGAATAGTTGTCTTTGGGCTTGATTCAGCTCCAATTGTGGAAGGTTTTTGTTTTCTTTTCTTTACCCTGTTCTCAGCTACCAATCAGAGTGTTGAATTTGAGTGTATAATAAAAGGTTTTAATTGTATGTTTTCTTGTGACAATTTATGTTGTTGGTTGATGAGAGAATTGAGGCAAAGAAAAGGAAAGTGGTCTTAAATTCCACACCAGTTATTTTTTAAATCCTTTTATATATGTATCAGGAGAATGATTCTGCATGCAGATAATTGGGGTTGATGATCCTGAATCTGGAGTGTTCTTAAGGTTTTAATTAATTTAAATGACTGAATTAGGCTTGGTTGGCTAGTGAGGCAACTTTAATTTCTGTAAAATTGAACTGCAAGGTTTTCAATTTTAAAATTCCCTTATTTTCTCCCACACTCCATATTCTCTTGCTCACCAAACACTTCATCCAGTTTAGTTTAGTTTAGTTTAGTTTAGTTTTTGTTTTACATTTTTCCTTTCAGGCATTTCCTCTATTACAGTTTCAATTTTGGTTTAGGTGATTGAAAAACAAATGGCTATGATGTCTGTAAATGGTATCTTTAGTTCTTTGCATTTCTCTGTTGAAGATTTTTTCAATTATATCAAAATTGACAAGCTTCGGTCCGTAAATGGTTGATTTAGTTTCTTTAACTACTGTTATATGGAATGAGAGGAACTTCTTGTTTTCTGTTATCTATTTTCCGAAATGCATTTCATTGGCTCTTGTCTCAAATTTGTGTCATCAATGTTTCAAAGTTCAAACTTATTTTATTTTTGTTTAAAAATACTTGTGTAGTGGTGGCATAATTGGCAGTGTGTTATGATATGGGGTGCTGCCTCAAGTGATTATACTAATAATTTTTTTTTATCGGATTATATTAATAGGTTATTTAACTGTGAGGGAGTCAATGGTAATTGTTAAACCAATGGTATGAACAAGATCTAGGCTCTCAAGTATACAAGCAAAACATGATCAGAGTTCTAGATAAAGTAATCTCCAAATCATTAAACAAGTTGCTACTTATGTTGGAAACAGTGTCATATTCTATTGAAAAGCAAGGATCCTTCTGACTATGTGATTCTTTTATGACGGTTGTATGCATTGCACGTAGTAATATAGATTTACATTGATCACCGCAGGATTTTCTTGATGATGCATTCTCGGGGCTTGAAACATCTTTCACATGCTCTTGGAAAGTTAGTAGTTGTCATTTGACAGCTACTTGTGCTTTCATTTTGCAATCAACATGGAACCGTTATTTTTCACTTTATCTCTTAAAATAAGAAACATTAGAAAAGTTATATCATATATGTTAAGTATTAGCCTGGAAAAGTTAAACGAAAAGTCTACTTGTGCAACCCATCCAGTTGGTTACTTGAAAATTTATTGATCCTGGTTTCTTGCATTACGTTAGAATGGTAAAGCATGTATATGAAGAAATCTATTATTGTGTTTACTTATTTGTTGCTATATTAATAGTCATGCTCCTGTTGACTGTAGGTCGATTAGTTTTTTTGGTTATACTCAATCTCTTTATTTATGCAGCATGCTTATTTATTTTTTTTCTTTATTGTTAATTCATCAGCAGTTGAATTTTCTAGGAGAAATTGTGAATGATGCCAGGAAAATCTGGAAACAAAGATCAGCAGTTTGAACATGGGACACAGAGCATGTTGGAATCAACTGTATATGCCCAGCCTTGGTGGCATGGAGTGGGGAACACTGCCTCGGGTGAAACTGCTAACAAATCATCCGAATCGGAGCACCTTAATGGGTCTGTGACTAATGGAACAATCCAGTCACCTACCAATGGTGGGCTGGATAATGGAGGAAACTTGAATAATGGGGGGCAGACCACCATAGCATTGCCATCTTGTATGCATTCCACAAACTATGGCCCCATCTGAACTTTCTTGTGAATGATCGTTATGTTAAATACTTTATAACAATTATATATTTACTAGCTATTAGAAGATAGAATTTGATGTTGCTTTTATTTGGGAAACTGCTCTCTCATTCATGTGTGATTGTTTTTCTAAACTAGATATGTTGATCAACTTCTTGGTTGTCTCAATGTTTTTCTCATACGGGCTTCTCTTCAGCTTAATTTGGATTATGCATATACATGATAGCTTAATATGTTGATTATTTAGATGATTGTGATATTTTGAAGATGGATTGCCTCTAAGACTGGTAACAATCATGATTTAGCATGCACTTCATGTTATGTACTTCTGATGCAAATATTGTTGATGGAACAGATGGGAACAACGGACAAGAACATCACCTTAAACATGCCTCCTCAAAATTGCATACTATGGCGGAACATTATGATCCCAATTCTCATATGGAACTTGTTGGTCACTCAATTGTAAGAACTCCATCTCTCTCAATATCACACATTTGCTAGCTCTGCTTGCAGTTTAAATGCCTCAAGAATCTTAGCTGATTTCATGGATACCAAGAGAAATATAATTTTTCCAGAATAATTTCAGGTGCTGACTTCATATCCATATTCAGATCCGCAGTATGGTGGAATGTTGACTTCCTATGGCCCACAAGCTATGGTATGCAATCTGTAGTTCCGTGTGCATTTTCTGTAATTGTAGCATAATTTCTCTATGGATAGACACCATATATGAACCCCAGGCCACATCTCACCTGTTCTTTTCAAATTTAACTGTTTAAAGCTGCAACTAGGAATGGATTCTCTTGTGCACAAAAATGTCTCAGGATGAGGAGACTTGCTTTGTACTAACATTTTTGTCGCTTTGTGCGTGTCTTTGTATGTGGTTGATATATGTTTGATGCAATACTGCAAGTTGAGTTAGAAAATGGACATCTTGTGGGAGAAGTCCACACACAAAATGACAATGGTTGTTCCATCTCTAAGTAAATGTTACCAGTTTTCATCTCTGATTTGCCCGTTTGTATCCTTGGTTCCGCTTTTGTGCCATAGTTGAGCTTTACGAATATGCAAAGAAAAAGGTAACTAAGTTATGCTGCCAGGTTTCTGAACTACCACGGGTGATACATTTCTGGTATCCTACTAATATGATTGATTATCTTAATCTTGAGAGTTCTTGCTAGTTAATTATTACGTTGAGGGATAGCTAATATTATCTTATATTTTTTTCTTTATTGTTTTGAAGTAGTTATTTAACTGCTTTGAATGAGACTACTAATATTATTTATTACTCTCTCCATCCCAAAATGTGTGTCTTGATTTTCTTGTTGAGAAAAATTAAGGAGTTAGTTAGTGATGTTCATTTCTTCTTTTACCCTCCATGGTCATGTGTTATGACAAACTTCAGAAAATACTAACTTGTTATAGAGATTCTATTAGTAATTCATACATAACTGAATTCCTAAAAAGAAAGCGGACACTTATTTTGAGACAAAAATGTAAGAGAAATAGGACACTCATTTTGGGACTGAGGTAGTATTTGTTTTGGAAGTAGCTTTAAGCTACCTTGAATAGAATTTGGTTGTATTCTGTATATATAAATTGCACCGTATGTTTAGTTTTGAATCAGTTTTTTATATTCAAAATAAAATTCAGACAACCTCCTACATCTTTTCTTAATTTTTCTTGATTTATCTATCTTTATCGATATTCCTACATCACAGGTACCTCCGCAGTTGTACGGTATGCATCACCCAAGAATGCCTTTGCCCCTTGATATGGAAGAGGAACCTGTATATGTAAATGCGAAGCAATATCATGGTATTTTGAGACGAAGACAGTCGCGTGCAAAGGCTGAGCTGGAAAAGAAAGTGATTAAAGTTAGAAAGGTAAAAATGATCTTAATAGTCCCTTTCTTTTTATGGATGCATTGGAGTTCACTGTAATGACTTGTAGGAAGTTATAGAAATATATCTGTGTCGCAAATGATAATGCATTGAAATGTTGCCTTGTTATTACATTGTATATGAGTTTCGTGCTGTTCTTAACAGCCATATCTCCATGAATCTCGTCATCAACATGCTATGAGAAGGGCGAGGGGATGTGGAGGTCGTTTTCTTAATACAAAGAAGTGTGATGGTAACAATACCAATTCCACATCTGGAAAGGGAGATGAGTCGGGAGCAAACCTCTCAGGCAGTTCATCGAGCTCCGAATTGCTACATGACAATGGCAGTGGAAATGTAGAACAAGAAGGAAAGGATCAGTCCATGGTTCAAAACATGAACCTAGGGCATAATTCCAATTCCTTATATTTTAACGATATGTCATCGATGTACTACCCAAAGTCTCATGATGGCAAGCAAGGAGAATGCTCCGGTGAGCGGAGGGATAGCATGCAGATGATCAATGGGGCTGTGCCCATCAAATGAAGCTGTTCTCTGATACCAAATGCTCTCTCCAGCATCACTCAGAATCGGTGGGTAATTAATAGCAACTCTGATGACCTAAAAAACAGGAATTCAAATTGAAGCGCAGATTTCTAAAACGCTTCTATACGTGCAGGTGTAGCTGGAGAAACTGTCGGTCGGCGTTCTCAGGCAATTCATTCTTGGCTTTGGTTACTTTTGGTCAGTGGGGTTAAATTGAAGAGGAGATATGTTGTTATACAGTTGATGACTATCTTGAGTCAATTGTTGTAAAATTTCTCTTTTAATTGCCCATTTGTAAGAAAAGAGAAGTAACTTTCTGAATAGGAAATACTTTGTGGAATGTGCTGATTCCAAACACTGTACTTATGTAACTTAAAAGGTTTGAGGAGTGTGAAGACATATTTGTGCAGTATCTCTCTTACATTTGCTGATCGATAGTGTTTGTTTGCTTGTTTTCTTTACATTTTGCCACGATATAAGGAAATATGTATAATAGGAAAGTATAAATTAGACCAAGACATGTTGGACCAAGTGGTTAATTTACTTTGTATTTCCTTTTCAGGTTCGAATCTCCTTCTCCATGATATGGGGTGTGGTTTAGGGTGACTCTCCCTTTGAGAGTGAGAAACTTATTTTCTTCTTAGTTTAGATCCTTCTTTTTGTGTGTGTATATATATATATATATGGTTAAAATATATATCATTTAACTGATATACAGTTGCAATTTGAGAAGCCAATGAGGTGATGACACCTCATTAAAAATCACTTATACCCACCCAAGTGAA
>JAYMTA010006029.1:0-10802 GCA_036897625.1 Pelargonium cotyledonis | reverse complement strand
GGTTAACAAGAGAAAATAGCAAAAAGAGAAAGTTTAGGTGAAATTCCCAAATCTGCCAGAATGACATTTGAAGGGTAAATTAGAAATTTCACCAACTAAACGAACTCTAATGGATTTTGGGCCTGCCGCAAAGTTTTAGAGTACATCTTGGGCTTTCCAACAAGTGGTGGCCTGTAATTTTTTGAGGTCGTTTGATCCATCAAACGTTAGGTTAAAAATGGCGCATATGCACAGACTCGTGAAAACCCTAATTTCGATGCATCGCTTTGGTACCTTATTGTGCGTGACACCGCATTGCCAACACTGGCACCGCAGCGCCCATGTTACTGCCAAAATCTATAAATTGACGTTGTTGGCTTCATTTTTATCATCCAGAGTGTGTAGGAGGAAGTGTTTTGCGATTTGGGAGCTGATGCTGGATATTGTGGGGCTCTTTGCAATCTCTCTTCCGCCCATGTTAAGCATCGTACGAGCCGATGACGAGTGGTGACAGCCTTGATCTCATTTTCTTATATACTTTATTCAATGACAATGGTGACAACCTCGATTTCATTTATGATTTTTGCTTTATTAGCATTGGGTTTCAATTGTAATAAACTTTTGTTCTTCATCTATGAGAATCATAAGTTTTATTCAATTTGATTTATTGAACTTTGCTTAATTGTCTATGGTTAAATATGTTATCCCAATAATGGATATTCGTGCATCTGTTAGTTTATTTGTTCCTTAATTAATTATAGACTATCGGTGTTACGATGATTCGTTGATCCTAAAGTTTAACATAAATCCATATGAGCGTTACACTGGCCATGGAAATGCCTTATATGGATTGTTGAGTAGGGTGGTACCTTTGTATTATGTTCTGTGACACCTGAGGGGAGATGGCTTCCCTAGGCAAACAAACTAACTGAGCCGTTTCCCGTGGGGGAGATTGATTGCGCGCAGTGATCGAACCATTGAACCATTTTTTTTCTAGTGATCATGACCGTCGTGCCATGGTATGAGTTACCCACCCTATGTCCTATATAGCACCAGACACAATGCTAAATTGTATGTGACCCCCTTTGCAGTAGTATGCTTGGGGGAGTATATTGCGCCTAGGAATTAAACCGGCGATGGCGTATTCACTTTAAGTCTCGGGGGAGGCCTAACCGAAAAATCGAGTACTTTAGCGGGTGTGGATAACAGATGGGACAATGTGATTGAGAATGTCATTTTATACTTTCAGTTGCTTTTACTTTTATTGTCGTTTTACTTATTTCTATCTCTTGCGTAAAATGTTTATCGCTTTCTAGATAATCCACCTTTTAGTAAATCGATTATCCGTAGTTGCCTTTGTCCTTGAGGATCGATACTCGAGCTCCTGCGAGCTCATTATTACTTCGACACAATCGGTACACTTGCCGAAATGCATGTCACATCCTTCAGTGAGTAAGCCGGTGTGTCATGGTACCATGCAAACGTAGTCATGCACCCCAACGGACTTGACCTCGCCTCCTCAGTGAGTAAGTCGGTGCGTTATGGTTCCCTGCTCACATAGCCACCTCAATATCTTGAAAAGTAATCTGTGGATTATGATATCTCCTTGTAAAGGCATAATTGCGCCCGGGATCTATCTCCAAAGGATATCTTGTCTCACCTTACTTCTCTCAAAGTTCAACACTAACTATTGAGCTTAGGAAGAAAACTCAAGAGATTATGGCACAAACAACTCAAGCTTGAACAAAGGATGCATAGTTTGAGCGAAACATTCATCAAACATCAAATGCAGACAAGAGGAATACCGGGAAGGAGTATTTTGAGCTGCATCTGTCAGTTTCTACTGAGACTCTTGTCTCTGTTGTAGAATCACCTCCAACTTTTCAGCCCTCATGGCCCGCGGACGAAGGTAAGCTAACTCTGCTTCCATTTTAAGAAGACGGACCTCCTTCTCTGTTAGCAATACCTCAGCCTTCTTTCGTTCAGCCTCCATTTCCAATTACGCCAGGTTTGTAGCAGAGAGTTCTTCTACCTTATCAGACAGGTCTCCCTTAACCTCAGTTAACTCTTCAACAAAAACCTGTGCACCCTCTTTCGTTTTGGCTAGAGCTAAATACTTTTCCTGAGTCACCTCCTCTTTCTCCTTCTTAGCCTAAGCTGCCTCCCTCTCAGCTTGGTCCACTCGCATCTCCAAGTCCTTCATTTGGCCCTCTAAAACGCCGTTCAGCCAGTGGTTCTCAAAACTAAGGGCCAAATACTTCTCTTGTATAGTTGATAAATCAGCTTGAGTAGCAGCCACAGTTTCCTGGGACCTTGCTTGAACTGCTTCTTCAGATTTTCTCTTCCACTCTAGAAGTTGGGTGGTATGTTCCCCGGACTCCCTGAAGCGGATCCTTTGAGCAGCCATCACCCCATCAGAAAGAACAGTAACAATCTCTCCCATAAAAGAAGCAGCCCGAGTGGCCTGTCAAAGGTAAGAGAATAAATGTGATATAAACTACAAAAGGAAAAGCAGTAAGACATGAAAGGTGATAGTAAAACTTACTTCCAGAAGGTAATTATCCACCAAACACAAGGCGTCAACTCATCGAGCTAGGGCCCCGGAGCCATAAGCCATTTGGAAAAAACACAAGTCCTCCGCAAGTTCTGGTTCGAGAAGTATGGGGATAGCTCCCCCAGCAGAAGAAGACCCTTGGGTTGTACTTCTCCCCGAACGTCCTTCGAAAAAATGAATCAGGTCTCCCACAGCAAGATTGGGAACGCCTGGAGTTTCAAGGTCAAACTTACCAGCCTCTCGATTTGGACCAGAGGGTTTCTTTCCTCTAACCTGGTTGCTGTCAGCAGGTTCTACCATCACTGTGTCAGCCCCCCTCGGCCTAACACCATCCACCACCATAGGACTCTCTTCAACCGCACCTGGCCCTATCCCAACAGTAGTTACATTAACAAAAACAACCTCACCAGTAGCACTGGTCTCCTTAGCGAAAGAAGAAAGAGGAGTGACACCACCAGAAGTCCTCACTTTATCAACAGTAGGGCCCAGGGCAATTGCCATATCATCCTCCCACGAAGTCAACACCTCCCTAGGCAAAGGGATTACCCTACCTAATTCTCTCAGTCAAGAGGACTTGCTTGAGGTAGCAGTTGGAGGAGATGAAAGTGACCGTTTCCTCCCCCTTGGTCAACACCAGTAATTCCAAGAGCTGGGGGCGCGCCAGAAGAAACAGGAGTATTCTAGGCTCTACCATGAGAGCTAGGGCCTTCTTCCGAACGCCTCGCTTTCTTTGGAGGATCCCCACCAGTATTTATAGATGTTTTCCTTTTTATACTTGAAGAACTTACCCAAAAAATAGGTACCCCAGGGGCCTGAGGATGATCGTGTCGACCTAGGGACAATCTGCTCACAAAAGGAACATAATGAACAAGGCCCAAGTCCTTCAAACGATTAGCCCTTTCTCTTACAAGATTAGTGTTGTATTCTTCACGACCACTTTTCATCCAGGACTCCAACAAGAAAGTGTATGCTAGGCAATAAAAGAGGTCGACATGAGATGGACGAAGCGAAGCACTCAATGAATAAATAACAAGGAAAAGATAGAGATAAAATATACCAAGCATGTAGTGTTTAACACCTGCACAACGATCATGTTTGTCCGGGAGATGGCAAGATTGGCATTCTTCATAGAAAGACAGATGAAGGAAATGACCGATGTTCAGACAGTTGGGAATCAAGAAAAGAAGGGGCTTAATGTAAGCCTGGGGCTTTCGGCGAGCTCCTAAGTAATATTGGGCATCTTCCCAGAACAAAAACTCTATGTTGTACATATGGTCCTTGGGAAGCTTGTTCAGTAGAACATCACGGGTGATCTGATCTCCTTCTGATTGCATAACATGTTGCTGTTCCCAGCTCAAGGCCAACGCATTCGCCCAGCCGGTTTCGAAAAATGATGTCTTCACCTTGGGGACTCTCCAGCCGAGACGAGAGGACGCAAACACCCTCGAAGCGGAGGAAATTCATGTTAAAGCTCTATACTCCTCAAACAGAGGAGGTTGACTAGACACTGCTATCAAACCAGCATCATCTTCGCCTTTCCTATTCACCTTCCAGAAATAGAGAAGGGCCCCCAGAGTGGGTTCCCGTCCAAAAAGATGGCAGAGAGTAGCAAAGCAGACCATTTTCTTTAGATCTTCATGTGCCAAGTGAAGAATATTTGTCTCCATATAACTGATGACCTCTTCAATAAAGGGATCGATAGGGAGGGTGAGCCCGTTCTCGAACAAAGTCTAGTAAACAACCATCTCATCATCCTGGGGAGCGCCAAATGTCAGGTTCCCCGTGATCCTGGGAGGAACTCATCCCCCCAGATCATCAAAAAGAAGATTAACCATAGCTTGTGTAACAACCAAAGAACTTGGCAAGCGAAGCTCCTCCCTAATAATGGGGGATAGACCCGCAGCAACAGTGCGCTGGATTTCCAAATGGATGCAACGACCATCGTCTAAGAAGTCTAGATCCTCTGGAGTGATGAGGAAGGAACAACAATCTCCTCGCAAGCAAAGCGCATGTCCACAGGATTCTCACCTCCAAAAGGGATCTGCAGGGCAATAACCCCGGACTGTTGAGCAACTTAAGGAGCTCCCAGATCGGCCTCCCTGCTACTCAACACTGCGGCAGAGTCTCTGTGACCTGATTGAGTATGTCTTAATCGGTCACTTCCATCGTAAAGGAAGGTCTTTATCTGGGAGATGTTAGTGGTCGAGAAGAGGGTCGAGCCCGGTCAGATCGCGAGAAAACTGAACCCCTAGTGTACTCCCGGTTGGATAAGCGAGACCTGGAGGATGGAACCTTGGAAGCACCAGACTTATCTGCCATTGGAAAGGAGAAGTGACCTACAAAGGTAAAAGAAAGTTCAAGTTACAGAAAGCTTGACCCCGAGCCCCACAAGAAGGGTCCTCCTGCAGTTAAACAAATCAAGGAACGAATATAACAAGTTCCTTGGAAGGCGAGAACTCAGGGACATGACATCCACAACAGATACAAATAAAGTACAACAAGTTAGTTACCAAGTCAGGGGGAAAATCAGCATCAACAAAACCAACATGCATCAAAGGAAATTAGAAAAGCAGAAAAGGAAAATACGATTTCATTCAACAAAATTCGTGACTAGGAGTACACCTCTGTCACATTTACAAAAGAGGTATGTACATCATCAACATATCATCAACACACAAACAAGGATACAGAACAACCGAAGACCCTATGGACATCTACACACCCCCAATAAATCAAAAGTTAGACACTCCAAAACCCTAAATCTAGGCGACAGTGACACAGAAAAGCGTTCTCGAGCAAAATTGCTTGGAGAAGAAAACATGTTGCCATTATACTCACGGAGTTATAAAAAAAGGCAAAAGAAGTCCAAAGAAGCAGCAACTGCAACAAAGATCTGTAAGAACAAAACCCAAAAGGGGAAAAAGGTCAGAAAGCTCAAAGCTCTAAAATCGACTTGAAGTAAGAGCTAATTAAGGCTTCCCCTAAGCCAAATCAGTAGAAATCGACTCTGCAGAAGGGAAAAACAAAGTCTGACCACGACTAGGGCATCATTGAAGCCGTCGATGGGGCCGGTGAAAAACCCTAAACCCAGCCAAAACTACTTCTTCAAATAACCCCTTTCCAGCCAAAAAGAAACTTCCTTTATGGCCAAGTAAGCTTCACTCCGAAGTCCTTGCCAAAGACGGTAAGGAGGAGCAACAGTGCCATATAAAGGAAAAGGAAACAGAACCAAAGAAGAACCAGAGCAAACCTAAAAAAAGCTCAAAAATTCAGAGACGAATGGAAAGGGAACAAGACCAGGGGAAAGCTTACCAAACAATGTAGAGTAGCGAGAACCTCGGCGGGAAATCATAGTAGCAGCAAGGAACAAGCAACGATCAGGAAGAAAAGGAATGTTTCTCATAAAATTTCAGGAGCAACGATGGAGAAAAAAGAAGAAGAGAGCAGTAGAAGGTTTAAATCGAAGGGTTACTGCATCGTAGAAGTAGTGGAATCATGATACCTAGTCTCCCACTACTCTGAGCAGGACTCTGTAGCTTCCTCTGCACCAACCATTAGAAGCCAGCGTATGCATCATGACGTCAGGGAAAAGCAAATATCGAGAAAATCGAACGCTCAGGAGTTGATAAAAAAGGGAACTATCCAGAGATTGCAACACGTGTCTTGCGTTGGTTACAACGCACTGCAATAGATAAACTGAAATGACGCCCAAAAGAGGCACGTGGGACCAAGACATCTGCGGTACGCAAAGCAAGTCTCGGGAGTAACCTCAAGAGGCGACATCATCTAGCTCCGGAAAGTCCTCCAACCAAGAGTAAGGACTTGAGTGGTTAGGAAGTGGGAACTCCTCGGAAACATCTCAGTCAAGAAAGGCTTAGACTACTCCCAGCAACACCGATAAATCACTGTTACTCGGAGTAGGTGGACAATTGTTTCTACCCAAAATTTCTTAATTACCAATAGCCAATCAGAGGGTGACACGTGGCACCATTAGTCGAAGTCGTCGAAAGCTCGGAAGAGACAACAGTATATGACCGACCAGTAAGTGAAGAAGATCAAGACAAATACAAGCAAGGACAGCAGCTAAGGCCCTGCCTTAATTATGATTTGATCCCTTTGCGCTTATAGTGAACTCGGTGTTTGCCTTCAAAAAGTAAACACCATCATGAGAGGGGATAGAATAGAACATATGGGTATGGTTGTAAAGTTTTGGGGAACCATGATCTCTAATGAAAAGATGTATGTCCAAAGAAAAAGAAATAAAAGTGAAAAAGAGAGATCAAGTTCCCCAAGTTAGGAATAAGGAGTAAGTGACTTTGTGTAACCATGAGGGTTGGGAATATGTAATGGGATGTGTGATGTGAGCTAGGTAAGCATTGAGTTCACTATAGGTGTATGATAAGCTTCATGAAAAAATCCTTCCACACCTTAACCCTAGCCTTACATTACGAGCTGAATTAAAACATTCTGATCCCGATAGGCTAGTGATCTCTAGATTAGTGGATAAGTGATGTCTAGTCCAACCTATGGAGGGACACATATTTCATGAACAACCTAAAACTAGTTACCTTTACTATTTAGGAACGCCCGAATTTCAAGGATAAAACACACACCATGACCAATATGCTATAACGTTTGAACTTGTTGAACGGGTGAATAGTACTATTTTTAGTTGTATGTTGGATGCATGTCATTTTGAGAGAAGGATGTCATACTTTGTAAATTATGTTTAGCTTGATAGATGCCCAATGTTGTATGCCTATTAGGATTGCATTAGCATGTAGAGTAGCGTAGCATAGTTTTAGCATGATTTAGTTTCTTTCTTTCTTTTTCTTTCTTTTGGCATGAGGACATGGTTTGGTTTAAGTTTGGGGGATTTGATAACTCGCATTTTGTGCTAGTTTTTCGACCCTAAATCATACTAAATCTAGCAGGTTTCATGTATTTTTATCTCTTGTGTGAGCTCAATTGTGGTGAATTTGATTAAATATTCGTTTTGTGGCTCATTCTAGTGCGTTAGTGTACGTTTTGTGTTTTTAACTTATTTTTGGTAGTTTTTAGTGCATTATGTATATTTTTGTCTCTTTTACGTGCGCCGGGTTTTTATTGTGATTTCAAGGCTATTAAGAGTGCACATTATGGCTAGAATTGGATGAAGTATGAAAGGTCAAGGCAAGTCAATGAAGGTCAACAAGAGAAAATAGCAAAAAGAGAAAGTTTAGGTGAAATTCCCAAATCTGCCAAAATGACCTTTGTGGGGTAAATTAGAAATTTCACCAACTTAACGAACTCTAATGGATTTTGGGCCAGCTGTAAAGTTTTAGAGGACATCTTGGGCTTTCCAAAAAGTGGTGGCCCATAACTTTCTAAGGTTGTTTGACCCATCAAACGTTTGGTTAAAGGGGGTGCATCTGCATAGACTCGTGAAAACCCTAATTTCGATACATCACTTTATCACCTGATTGTGCATGACGCCACAATGCCAACTCTGGTGCCGCAGCGCCCACGTTACTGCCAAAATCTATAAATTGATGTGCTTAGCTTCGTTTATATCATCCATAGCGAGTAGAAGGAAAAACTGTGTGATTTGAGAGCTGATCCTGGGTATTGGGGGGCACTTTTGAGCCTTTTTTCCGCCCATGTTAAGCATCGTACGAGCTAATGATGAGTGGTGACAGCCTTGATCTCATTTTCTTGTACGCTTTCTTCATTGACGAGTGGTGACAACCTCAATTTCATTTATGATTTTTGCTTTATTAGCATTGGGTTTCAATTGTAATAAACTTTTGTTCTTCGTCTATAGGAATCATAAGTTTTATTCAATTTGATTTATGAAACTTTGCTTAATTGTCTATGGTTAAATATGTTATCCCAATAATGGATATTCATGCATCTATTAGTTTATTTGTTCATTGTTTAATTACAGACTCTCGGTGTTACGATGATTCGTTGATACTAAAGTTTAACATAAATCCATATGACCGTTACACTGGCCATGGAAATGTCTTATATGGATTGGATCATTGAGTAGGGTGGTACCTTTGTATTACGTTCTGTGACACCTGAGGGGAGATAGCTTCTCTAGGAAAACGAACTGACTGAGCAGTTTCCCGTCAGCTTGGCCATCGTGTTGGGGGAGATTGATTGCGCGCACTAATTGAACCATTAAACCATGTGTTGTCTAGTGATCATGACTGTCGTGCCGTGGTATGAGTTACCCACCCTCTGTCCTACATAGTACCAGACACAATATTAAAGTGTATGTGACCCCCTTTGTAGTAGTATGCTTGGGGGACCAAAATTGCGCTTAGGAATTAAACCGGCGATGGCGTATTCAATTTAAGTCTCGGGGAGGCCTAACCGGAAAAATGATTACGTAAGCGGGTGTGGATAACAGATGGGACAATGTGATTGAGAATGTCATTTTATACTTTCAGTTGCTCAATTTCAATTTACCAAGTTTTGCATTGTCTTTCCTTTTTCTCATCTCTTGGATCACTTGTACATAATTTATTTTTATTGTCGTTTTACTTATTTCTTTCTCTTCCATAAAATGCTTATCGCTTTCTAGATTAAGTCCGCCTTTTAGTAAATCGATTATCCATAGTTGCCTTAGTCCTTGAGGATCGATACTCGAGCTCGTCGCGAGCTCATTATTACTTTGACACAATCGGTACACTTGCTGAAATGCGTGTCACATCCTTCAGTGAGTAAGCTGGTGTGTCATAGTATCATGCGAACGTAGTCACGCACCCCTGGAATGAGTAAGTCGGCGCGTCGCGGTTTCTCTCCGGAGAACCCGACCACGCATCACTATCTATGAAATTGACGCGCTATGGCCCCAGTAGACCTGACCTCGCCTCCTCAGCGAGTAAGTCGGTGCATTATTTGTCCCTGCGGATGTAGCCACCTCAATATCTTGAAAAGGAATCTACGAATTATGATATCTTCTTCTAAAGGAATAATCACGCCCGGGATCTATCTTCAGAGGATATCTTATCTCATCTTACTTCTCTCAAAGTTCAACACTAACTATTGAGCTTTGGAAGAAAACTCAAGAGATTATGGCTCAATCAACTCGAGCTTGAACGAAGGATGCATAGTTTGAGCGAAACATTCATCAAACATCAAATGTAGACAATCAGGAAACCAAAGCAAAATAATGGGTACATAAAATATTTAATATAAGCAATATATCGAAATATCCCAAAAGTGTTGTTGAGATACAGGAACCAAAAGGTAACACATAAAACTGTATTACTCAAATTGTTCATCATCCGACCAAGCTTCATATTGAAAAGATTCAAGAGGAGGGTTCAGCTCGGCCAGCCTGAGGGCAGGATGTTCCCGAAGATTAAGGTCACCGCCTCGGGAGTATCGTATGCTTCCTTCTCTTACTAGGCCCACCAGAAGGTCGCACTTTGTCAACCATTCTTCATTCTCCCCCAGAATGGACTCTGTCCGCCTGACCTCTTCCATAGACGGGTTCGCAAAAACACAATCCTTGCCTAGCACAGCAGCGAAGGTCCCTTGGCTTTTCACAAGGAGAGGAACAAACCCACAACTTCCTATTAGGATCCTGGAGGTCGTGTTCCCGTGACATAACCACCTCATCAACAATAAAAGAAAATTGGGTATGAAGTTTCCTTAGGGACGGGTGAGCAGCCGAAGTCCTATGCCAATTGGCAAGATCATTATGGGCAACGCCTTTGCTGGAAATGACTCTAAAGAAATTGCATTTTCCTTTGACCTTTCCTATTCGACGCTCTTGTGCAAGGAAGTCTCGGAGTTCAGGATGTTGCCTTGCCACTTGGATAGTCAAAGGCATTGCTTTAGCGCCCTTTGAGGAACTGCGACAGGAAGCATCTCTCGCCTGAAAGCAATCAAAAATAATAAAAGTTAGGAAACCATTGAGTGAAAGGGAAAAGAGATACAATTCTGATGAGAAGAGGAATACCAGGGAAGGAGTATTCTGAGCTGCATTTGTCAGTTTCTACTGAGAATTTTGTCTCTACTGTAGAATCACCTCCAACTTTCCATCTATCATGGCCCACAGACGAAGGTCAGCTAGCTCTGCTTCCATTTTAAGAAGTGATATGCTAACTTTGACTTTCTAGAGTCAACGCTCGCACACCTTAGCTAGGGTTGTTATTTGTCTTGTCGTTCGTTGAACTAGTAGTTGCTTGTGATTTCTTCTTCTCCAAGTCAAGGTTCTATCCTAAGGTTCTAGTGTCCAAGTCCTTTAGCTTGCTTGCTTGCTGGAAGTCTT
>JAYMTA010006028.1:0-10802 GCA_036897625.1 Pelargonium cotyledonis | reverse complement strand
CTGCGGAATTCAGTAGCTAGTTCCGTCGCCAATTCCGTCGTTGATCTGCGACGACACCCTGTCGCTAGCCATCTACGATGAGGTTTTTAGCGACGGATGTCGTTCCGTCGCGTGTCTGTCGCTGATAGTGATTAGCGACAGAATTTTGCAGATCATTTACGAAAAATTCCGTAGCTGATAAGTAGTTTTCTTGCAGTGATAAAATTACTTTCGACTAGAAATTTAATTGATAATAAGATATTTTAGAAGAGAATAAATAATATGAGTTGTGCTTATTTTTCAGCTTAATACAAGTTAAACTAATAATAATATGACACATTATTTGAATTTCAATCTATCTCTTCTTTAAATTTGTGCTAGCAGAGCGACACTTTGAATTTATATTTTTAATAAGATGTCCAAACTCTATTTACGTCTTAACATAAGTTTTTTTTTCATATATTATTTGCTCATAGTGAACGTTCACTTCAACGCGGATGAAGTATGATATAGTGCCCCCACTTAAATAAAATTTTGAATCGATCACCACTGGACCCGCTGGATCTCATATATTGAATGTGTTGATCTATTATTTGTGGCTTAACCTGTTTGATTTCATATATTTAATGTATTTTCGAACTATTTAATGTGTGTGTGTATATATATAGACACACATACAGATAGACACGTAGAAATTGCAGTTTTAGAGAATGACCAAAACCGATCTCTCGTAACAAAATATGTTTTTTAAACTAATCAACTTATCACTTAGAGATTTTCAAATTATGGCTTATTTTACAAAGAGTAATGCTATGTGTACAAAGTGATGTGTCCATAGTCTACGTATGACACATCAAATATCCTGATGATGAATTTGACCAATTAAAATTAGTCAAGTGTACAATATGTGTAATAAACTGGGCGCTCTGCGCCAAAAATTCATGAGATGGTAGTGATATCATATGTGTTGGGTTATTATTCGTTTAAACTTAATATTGAACTATAAAAATGAAAAATAGTGTTTGCCACGTAAGGCACCACTTTATTTTGTACAGACTTTGAAACAAATAGCATTTTTCTTTTACAAGACAACTGTGCTTAAACTACCATTTATATGAGCTAAACATCCTAAACTACTTTTTCTAAAAGAAGAGTTTTGACTTGAGTCGTCTTATATACCACTTTTCTAAGCGATCGTCCCGAAAACAAAAATAAATTGAAGCATGCACCTACCATTTATTCCATTTCTTAATTTCTTGGTTTAATTAAATATTAATAATTTTCTCCATTCAAAATATAATTAATAATTCTCTAGAAAAATAAAAATATAAGTCATAGTTTATTAGATGAGACTCTCAACCAAGAAATTATGACAAATGAGATGATGTCAGCTCATTAATTAATACTCGTACTCACCCCAATGAAGTTGTAAGCGCAGAGCAGCCTGCCCAGATTCCTTTCGCTTGTCACTTGACTGAGTGTCTCAGTAATAAATCATGACTGAAATTCCGGTTACTACTAATTCTTTACATAAAAACAGTTGTTTGGATAGAGGGGAAGTGCCAACTTTTTTGTTCCCGTATTTTGGAGTAAACATGTGCTCAACATTGTGGAGCTTATGCTTGGATTCATCATTCACACAAAAGAGAGTGGCAAGGCATGATCTCTTGAACATGGTGATCTTTGATTTGAAAGATTGTAGTTTATGGACATACACCCAACCTTCACAAGAAGTGATACTTGTAACCATTCTTCAAGTATTGGATACTAACATTAGCTAGGCTCCATTTGAGGGCCAACAATGTCGGATCTTTTGTTTATAAATCAAGTCATTTTATATTGAAATGTTGTCAATTTCATATTGAATAAAAATCCAATATTCTTATCAAATAATGCTTCAGCGTGTCGGTACTCAAATTCTTCATGTTGGCTCAGTTTCCATATTAAAGTAGTTGGTTCTAAACGACAAAAATAAGAAATAGAGGTGTTAATCTTATGTGTGTACATCTCTATATTTGTTTTGTATGAAATACTAAATATAAATAGGTAGAGCACCTATAGCAAACTGAAATGGCATCGGAGAAATTTCCGACACATAAGCAGTCAGAAATGGCGTCACAAATGAATAAATAATATTTAAAAAGTACATTTTTTTATTTCCAACGGATTTGCTTTTCGCATTAAAAAAGACGTCATAAAAGTGGCGTCGGAAATTTGCGTCAGATTAGTGGCGAAAGAAATAAGTAATTTTCTTACAGTGATGATGACTACTATATATCATATGGGTAATGATGAGAATATTGATGATAAGATGACATAATAGGAAGAAGAGAATAATTTGGGGTTAAAAAATCAATATCCACTAACAGCCACTATAAATTGCTGGACCTTTTAATCGTGTGATTTAGCCTTGGTTTTGAACTACAATTTTTTTTTTTAAAGGTTAATAGTTTTGTCTCTTCTAGACTGACATTTTTTGTCTTTAATTCCTAATTAGGGTTTAACATAGTTTAAATATTTGGGCTTCACTATTTTTTCTTTTAAAGTTAAGTCAAGTTATTAATTGTAACCGATTTTGATGTGACATATTATCACTCTACACTATTTTCTTAAAGTTAAATCAAGTTATTAATTGTAACCGATTTTGATGTGACATATTATCATTCTACCTAATATTATAGACGACGTAAGTAGTATCAAACTCCGACTTGTTATATATTAAATGGTGTTGCCCTTGAATTATCTGGAAATCGGAATGCACAAGAATATGTGTGGATGCATAGGTACGGTGGAGAATCTGCAGATTTCGGCGAAGGAAAAGTTGGTGATCCGTTCTTTTACCAAGAAGGAGGTATTTATAGGCTTACTGAATGACTTGGGGCGCACGTTCCAACTGTTGCAAGCCGGAGTTAGTGGTTTGGTCCCTGGTCGACTTATAGCTGGGAGAGGAAAGGAGAATTGAATGTCTTTCCCGCCCAAACATGCGTGTCTTGAGTCCGCGCGTCCATGGGGACCTGACTTTCGTGCTTCTCTTATGATCCTCTTAATGAGCGAGTGGGAACGAGCCTCGAGGAGTAGGACCTCATTTGTCTGGTGTCTTCCCAGGGAGTAAGACCCCATTTTGGAGTTGGTTCCCTGGGAGTATCTCCCCATATAGGACTTAAACAGCTGGTTTTCTGGGAGTATGACCTCATATGGGACCTGATCGTCAATTGTGCCTTGCGATAATCATCTTTTGTGTGTATCTTCCTTCTTGACTCTCCATCGGTCGGTCTATCCACCGGTAAGAGCCCTGACAGAACCCGACAATGTCGTATCGGTATGCCACGTGTCAGTCTTTGATTGGCTTCAAGTATCAGTGAAATTTTATGCAGAATCAGTTGTCCCCCCTACTCCGAGCAATGGTGATTTATCATTGTTGCTTGGAGTAGACTGAGCCTTTCTTGATGGAGATGCTTTTGAGGAACTGACTTTCCTTTGCTGATAGAGTATGTGCGGGTAATCGGAGGACCAGCCATGGTGCTAGATGATGTCCTCAAAAGTCCCTTATCAGGGAGCTTCCTTTAGCGTGTTGAGGATGAGTTGTCTTCACGTTCCCTTCATGTGAGCGTCCTTTCAGATTCATTCCACGTGGTGTGTTTCATTGGTTTGTTGGACATGCGACGATCATCGCACGCTCTGATTTTTCATGATGATCTGCGACCGTTGATTTACTTATGATTTCTTCGACATCAGTATCTGATGACGCCATCGAAAGCACGCGCTGGCTGTTGTGATTGGATGAGAAGAAGTTGCAGAGTCTGAGCAAAGTAGTGGAGGACATAGTCTTAATGATCCCACTACCCTACTTTACTGTAACTTTCCTCCCTATATAATCTTCGCCTTCGTCCTTCTTTCTTCATCGATCATTGCTGCCGTTGCTTTTGCTCATCACCAAGGCCTTACTTCCTTGCTCGGTAAGTACTTCTCTTTCGTCATTTTCTTTCTCTTTTCTCCTGGGTCTTTGCTCTTCTTCTTCTTTTCCTTTCTTCTTTCTGTCCCTTTCCTTTTGCTCTATTGTCTCGCGACGTCGCCGTTGTGAGCCTGTCGGAGTTGAAGATTTTTTTGTCATAAAGGTTGTACCTTTTTGGCGGGAAATGGTTTTTGAACAAGAATCAACCCTTTCTGGGTTAGGGCTTTGCTCTGTTGGCAGTTGAGAACTCCAACGACGTGATCACTGCTATCGGGCCCTGCTTTTCTACTTTTAATCGAGTTGGGGATGATTTTGCTTCTCGGGCGATGAGGGTTCTGGAAACCCTAAAAGCTTTGGGCTTGAGCTTCGTGTTTTCTGGTTTTTAAGTTTTATTTTCATCCTTTGTTCTTCTGGATTTTGATTTTGCAGGCTTCTGTTGGAAATGATCTTTTCTTGCGCCACTTTATCTGCTTCTCTCTTCATTGTGAATACCATGGCAGAGATATTCAATCTTCAGGCTATTTTGCTTGAGAGCACTTTATTTTGTCGCTGTATAATAGATCTGGGATTTTGGAGAGCCCAGTTTTTGATCCGTTGGGGCAATTTTCCTATCCACAGAGTCCTGTTCTGGTCTATGTCTTTATTTATATGTTGAACGATGTCTGTCTTTGGCATCTTGATTTTTGTAAATGTTGTTGATGTATGTCATGTGATAGATGTACACCTTTTGTTAATGGAACTACATATTTTCCTTTTGATGTATGTCTATTTTCCCAACTGCGATTTGTTATATTTCTTTCTCTTGATGGTTTGCTGGGCTCTGATAATCTTTTCCTTTGTTGTTGATGATCTTTGATCTTGACGAAGTTCTGTCCCCAAGTCCCTGTTTTCCAAGGAAGTAAATTTGAAATTTCCTTGAGTCTCAAGGGCTTTTGGGAAGTCTTCTTAGCTTTTCTTTGAATTTAAATCAGTGGGGCTCTTCTGTTGGATATGTCCCCTGAGTCAAGTCCTCGTATGGTTGGGTTAAATCCATGTCCCCCAGCTTGACTTTACATTGGGAATGAGTCTTTTGAGACTTTGTCCCCAAGTTCAGCTTCTGGAGTAATTGGGAGTATGCATCATGCCTTTCCTTTTGATACTTGATTTATCGGGCATCTTATAGCTTCTTTGCTCATAGGAGTTTGTATGTTTTATCCTTATGTGTATGTCCTTTGTTTTGTAGGCTGCTTTATCTGAGATGGAGAAGAATTCTAACTCTCCAAAGACTCCATCTTCCGACTCTCATTCTTCAAGCCGTCATGCTTCTGCTACTGCCGCTAGAATTTTTGTAGCTCCTCAAGCTTCTTCTGCTCCTCGTCCTCCTCTTGCTCTTGCCCCTATCCGCCCCAGGCTTTCGAAAGCTGAGGTAGAAAGATAGCTAAAGCTCCCCACTCGGTCCGCGGAGTGAGTTGCTACAAAGGTTCCTCGATCCACTGATAATACCAGAGCCTTACCTCGGGAAGGCCCTCCCGCTAGCTTTGAGGTCCTAGAAAGCGTGTGTCCTATTGACGTGTCGGTTCAAGAAGAACATATTCCTCCTCTGATTACCAAAGAGGAATTGCTTCGTATGGAGGATGGTCGCTATATCCATCCAGAGATTAAGCTTGATGTTGCAGCGGGATCTTTCTCAATCATCACAAACGAGCTCCGCTTAACTGGCTCGGGGTCAGTCACCCAGGATATGGTGGATGCTCTCTTTACCAGTTTAGGGGTTAATACAGAGGACTTCCGGGGACGCGTCCTTGTACACACGAAGACATTCATGGATTGTCCTTATGATGAGGAAATGGTTGTCCACTGGCACCTTTTTGAGAACGATCTAACTCTTCCTATTGATCCTTTTATCGATGAAGTAGTCAGCTATATGGAGACAAATCTGCAGAACTTGGCTTTAAAGGATTTGAAGTAGATGGTTTGCTTTGCTGCTCTTTGTCATCTTTCTGGAAGGGAACCAACTCAAGGAGCTTTCCTTCTCTTTTGGAAAGTGTATAGAAGAGTTTCTGGTCATGATAGTTTGATGGCAATGTAGGGTCAAACTCGGTTGTTCGAGAACCCTCTTATTACAACCTACACGTCCTCTACGACGATGGTCTTCTTAACTTAACGCTTAGGTTAGAGTGTCCTCAGGGCTCAGACGTAGGTAGACGATACCCACTGGGCTAAGGAGTTAAATTTGAAATCTCATAAGCGGCTCAAGATGCAGACCGAGGAGGACTGCAAATACTGAGGCATTCTGCTTGGAAAACTCCCCACTAGACAAGCATACAGTGTTGATTTTCTATTCCGATATGACATCCAGTATTACTCAGGGGCTCACCAAAAGCCCTGAGCAAACATTAAGCCTCACCTTTTCTTGATTCCAAATCGTCGGAATATGTTGTGGAAGATTCACAATCATTTCCTCCATCCGGTCTTTTATGAGCAATGTCAGTACTACAGAGATCCAGTGGTTGACAACTGTTGTCTTTCTACGGAGCACTACGTGATTGGTATCTGTTATCCTTGACATCTCTGTTAGCTCCGTTTTCTAGATGCATTATTTTTAGTTTATTCTTAGTTCTGGCTTCCTTTTCATTGTTAGCAGAGAATATGTTCTTTGATTCTTGGACGGTACAGGACCATCTGGAATACAATGCCAACCTTGGAGCGGCTAGGGCAAAGTGATTGGATGACTTGAATATTGTTCATTACATTCCTTTTGTGAATGTGCCACCTCCTTTGAAGCTGACTAGATTCAGGGGGCATCAGAAGTCCCCTCAGGTTGTTCAAGAAGCCATTTCTGGTGAAGCTTCTTCCTCACCTTTGAGTGGGAGAAAAAGAGTGGTTGTTGTTGTTGCTGCTACGGGAAGGATCCGCCCCGTGAAATCGAGGAAGTTGGAAGGAGCTTCAGGTTCGCAGAACGAAACACTAGATGTCATTATCATGTCTAACAAAACGCCGAGTCCAGAAAAGCCTGTTGTTGAGAAGAGTAAGAAGAAGAAGAAATATCCCTCTGTCCATACTACCTCTCGCTCTGTTAGGTCTTCGCTTTTGAGAGAATAGGGCAAGGTTGTGTCTTAACATAGGAGAGTGATGGATTTATGGGAAGATGATATTGTAACTCCTCTATCCCCCATTGCTAGGGATCAAGATGATGCGTCTGCTGCTACTTCGCTAGTGTCATCTGGTACTGCTCAGGAGCTTATTGATGATGATACCATCCCCATCTCTTCCTTGAGGGACCATGTTCCTATCTCCACCCTGATGAGCAAGTCCTTGCTCTCTTTCCAGCTCTCCGAGGGGAGCCAGTTCAAGTTGTGGCTGGTATTGATGCCATAATATTCACCCCTGCTTGTGCGGGTAAAGGTTTTTCACAAGATAGCGTAGGAAGAGAAGAGAGGGTAAGTGCTGGATTGGCAAGGCATTCAGAGGCTTTGGGAGTAATGCTTCCTGACACTCAGGAGGATGTGGTTATTTTTGGTGAAGATGTTGAGATGACTGCTTCTTGGGTAGGGCCAGGTGCTGTCGAAAAGAATTCTATGGTAGTGGATGAAAGGCCGATGGGGGCCGATAATGTGGTGGTGGTGCTTGTTACTGGTGACCGAAGTGGACGAACGAGGTCTTATGTCGTAGCTCAAGTGATGGGCAAAGCAGTTGTGGAAGTTCCTAGTACTTCTAGTCTTGATGTCGGGGGGCTAGTCAAAGCCTTTGAGAACTATACGTGGAGGAGCCGTGCTTATTAATCCACTTCTGCTAGTATGAAAGCTTCTCTAGCTCCTGAGGGGGACTTTGAGGAGGATGTCCGTACATTTAGGATGGCTTATGGCTCGGGGGCCTTGGCACAGTGTGTAGACGCTTTCACCCTTTTTGACAAGAGTCTCCTGGAGGTAAGCTTGTTTCCACTGTTCTTTTGCTTCTCCTGATGCCTTTTCATTCCATGTAACCAATTTTAACTGATCTTGCTCTTGGCAGACCACCCAAGCCTCTACTTGAATGGGACAGATTGTTTCCACCCTGTTTAATGGGGTGATGGCTGCCGAGAGGGTGCATCATAAGGAATCTTAGGACCATGACTCTGAGATCTGGGAGCTGACCGGTAAGCCTGAAGAAAAGAAAAAGAAATCCCATGAGGTAGTGGCTAAAGCCCAAGCTGAGCTTGAATACCTTAGGCAACAACACCTTTCCCTTCAACTGGAATGCCACAAAATGATTGAGTCATTGGATGGCCGAATGGGAGATTTGGAGATAAGGGTAGCTCAATCTGAGGAGAGATCGGCCATTACAGTGAAAGAAAAAGAGGATGTTGTTCGAGAGAAAGATGTCGAGTTGGCCAAGCTCAGAGAAGAGATGCAAGCCAAGACTGAGGAGCTAGTCATTGTAAGAAGGGAATTGTCTGATAAAGAGGTGGAACTTGCTGGCAAGAACTTCATTCTTCTAAGAATTCAAGATGACTAAGGCAGGGAGGTTCGAGAGGTTGAGTTCCTGGAGGACATGCTATGGATGCTGCGGGCGAAAGTCGATGAAAGAGATATAGCTCTTCAAGAGTGGGAAGAATATGATTTCGATGCTGAGGAGGAGTTAGCAATTCTCCGTGCTCAGGTTGAGGGAATAGAGGCAAAAGACATTACTCTCACCCAGAAATAGGCTTTGTTGGTCAAACAGGGGAAAGAGCTAGCGATCCTCTGGGAGCAAGTTGGAAAGATGGCGGAGATGGAGGGCGCTCTTCGCCAGAAGGACGAGTTGAACAAGAAACTTTTAGGAGATTTGAATTCTGCCCAGAATACTCCTTCTCTGGTAGCCAAACTTGCTTTCTTTTTCATTCTTCAATTTTTTTTCTAGATCTCTGATTCATTTCTGTGTCATTATCAGGCGAGAGATGTCACGCGTCAC
The DNA here is from genome assembly GCA_036897625.1 of Pelargonium cotyledonis. NCBI lineage: Eukaryota > Viridiplantae > Streptophyta > Magnoliopsida > Geraniales > Geraniaceae > Pelargonium > Pelargonium cotyledonis. Next base: position 1,963 of record JAYMTA010006028.1, on the reverse strand, counting down.
CGAGCATCGAAGACCCCTAAGGCCATGCCAACCACTCTTCAGGTGGCAAGGCAAACTCCAGAGCTTCAAGGTTTCTTTCCTCAAGAAAGCCGGATGGGAAGAGCTGAGGGCAAATGTATCACCTTTCGGATGATTGCGAGTAAGGGGGTTTCTCAAGATACTCTCTGCAAATGGCACAGTACCTCAACATCACATACAGACTTGAGGAAGTTCCATTCTCAATTCCCTTTCAATATTGAAGAGGTGGTGATGTCCCAAGAGTATGACTTTCGGAGGTTAGGAGGAAGACCTTGGGTGCCTCCTTCCTCTAATAATCAAAGGACCTTTGCAGCCGTTTTGGGAGAGGTTCTTGTCCCCACAAATTTTTCGATGGATGAAGTCCATTGGATAGAGTTTATCCAAAATGAAAATGTGGACAAGCTGTCAAGGTATGACCTCTTGGTGGGTCCAATGGAGAGCGGGAGTATTTGATACTCTAGTTGCGGAGCCCACAAGCCTTGAGAGCGTCTTGTCCCCAACTGGGCTGAATTGAATCCACTTGTTGAAGAGTTCCAATATGAGGTCCCCTCGGACGAGGACCAATCTGAGTAGTTTAATCTTTGTCTTTCTTTTTTGTCTTCGAGTCTGTAACATAACGACACATCTTTTGGTACTGATGGTGATGTTTTCCCCGAACAATTTTGTATGTCTTATGCTTTTCACCATTTTGGCTTTCTGTACTTATCAATTATGTGAATACTTTTTCTTTCTGAGTTTTCTTTCCCACATCTAATTTACGCCGTGTGGGTTCTATCTGCTTGGATGCTCCTTGAGGGACCAAGAGATAGTGCTGAGCCTGAAGAGTGAAACCTTATTGTTGAGCTTCATCTGCTTGGATGCTCCTTGAGGGACCAAGAGATATTGCTGAGCCCAAGAGTGAGACCTCATTGTTAAGCTTCATCTGTTTGGATGCTCCTTAAGGGACCAAGAGATATTTGTTATGCCTGAGGAGTGAGACCTCATTGTTGGCCGAATTCCCGGGGAGTAGGACCCCTCAATGGAATTTGATCCCGAGGAGTGGAACCTCATATGGGATTGGAGGGAATGTTTCGTCACCATCACTCCTTCGGTGGGAGGATATAAGCAAGCACATCTTGGGGTATTCAATACCATGTTTTTTTTTACAGAGGATACAAGCTAGCACCCATTGTGTATTCATGTACTCTTTTAAGGAGATGCCATGAACTATCACAGTATACATATGATGGGATATGTAGTCATGTACTCATTTAGGGAGATGCCATGAACTATCACATTACATACATCTGATGGAATACGTAGTCATGTACTCAGGATGAGATGTCATGAACTATCACATTACACATATCTTAGGGTGTGTGGTCATGTACTCTTTCAAGGAGATGCCATGAGCCATCACATTATATGATGGGATGTGTAGTCATGTACTCTTTCGATGAGATGCCATGAACTATCACATTATGCACATCTGATGGGATGCGTGGTCATGTACACAGGAGGAGATGTCATTAACCATCACATTACGCACATCATGGGATATGTGGTCATGTACTCGGGAGGAGATGCCATGAACTATCACATTATACACATCTGATGGGATGCGTGGTCATGTACTTAGGAGGAGATGCCATGAACCATCACATTACGCACATCATAGGATGTATGGTCATGTACTCGAGAAAAGATGCCATGAACCATCACATTATACACATGATGAGATGTGTGGTCATGTACTCAGAAGGAGATGCCATGAACCATCACATTATGCACATCATGGGATGTGTGGTTATGTACTCGGGAGAAGATGCCATGAACCATCACATTATACACATGATGGGATGTGTGGTCATGTACTCAGGAGGAGATGCCTGTTGGGTATATGCCCTAGAGACCAATCATTTGTATGATTGTGATAGGACACTTTGTAGTATCGGCTACATCATAA
>JAYMTA010006027.1:0-10802 GCA_036897625.1 Pelargonium cotyledonis | reverse complement strand
ATACAGTTTTGGGGAGATATGGATGAAAGGTAGCCGAGGGCACAAAGTGAGGGTTCCAGTAGTAGCTATGGGATACAAGAGATAGTAGGTTATGGGTTTTGAGATTCATCATATAATAGTAGTAGCAAGGGTTATGAATTATGATTGTAATATTCTTTTTGTATCTGTAGGGGGAATAAGAGATCAAAAGCTAGATTTATATATATATATATATATATATGTATTTCTAAAATATGGGATGAGATGTAAAGATAACAGATATTGGGAAGAGACTTCTTAAGTTTTGCTCTATTGGCCTCAGTATATCCCTACTTGGCTTTGCAATGAATAGAATGGCTCCTCTATAGCCTGTTCTGTTGGGTTTGGAGAAAATAGTTGCTTATATGTTCGAATGCCTATGTTGTATTCCATTCATTTATTTATTTTTGTCTAAACAATGAGGTTTCGGAGCCTGTCCCAAGCATTCCACCTTTAATTTTGCTCAATGTGAATTCAAATCTTTGAGTAGAGAGAGAGGATATATAAATTGGAGTAGGAAGTTGAAAAACTATTCCGTAGCTAAGCAGATGTTGATGGGTGCAAAATAGGGTGTTCATTTTTACCAACCCGGACCGGACCCAGATCAAATTAGGTGCCTCGGACTGGACTGGCCCATACATTAATTTTTTTTAAAAAAAATAGAATGTATATATGGACTCAAATGCATATTTTCTATACAAACACACAACTCAAAGTGAATGACTTAAAAGTATGTAAATAAACAAAATAGATAACTCAAAAGTAGATTCATTTCTGTAAATGGACAAAATAGATAACTCAAAAGCAAATTCCCCTCTGTAAATGGCCGACAACTCTAAAGGGCACGAATCCCACGCCAGTTCAAGATTTGATTCCCTCTTAGATTCGAAAAGCTTTTAAGTCCGCTCCTTTAGCCTATTTAAGGAGTTTGTTTCTTATTTGAAGGGACATACTTTAGTATTTTATATAGTTTTAAATTGCATTTCCACTTTCTATTTTTAACTTTAAAGATCACGTGCTCAAGTTGGTATCGGAGTCTCTACTCAAGTTGTTCGACATTAAAAGTGTGTAAGTTTATTTGGTTATGTATATGTTTTTATGTATTTGTTCTAAATAAAATAAATTGAAGTTTAAAGGCCTTAAATAAAAGAGATTGAAATGGAATGGGATTACAAAATCAAATAAATGGAATCTTGAAAATCTAATAAAACATCAACCACTAAGAAATATAGCAAATGGCTGTAATTTTTGACTTGAGCACAAGATCTTTAAAGTAGAAAGTGGAAATACCGTTTGAAATTAGATTCAATACTAAAGCTTGTCCCTCTAAATGAGAAACAAACCCCTTAAATAAGCTAAATGGGACTTGAAATCTTTTCGAATCTGAAAGAGAATCAAATCTTGGTGTGGGTGGTATTCCTGGCCTTTTGGGGTGGTGGGCCATTTGCAGAGGGGAATCTGTTTTTGAGTCATCCATTTTGTCCATTTACATAAGATAATCTACTTTTAAGTCATCCACTTTAAATTGTCTATTTGTTGGAGCGAATCTCAAATATCTAAGGTTCTTTAAGACATAATTATCAAATTTCTCTTCTTTCTTTAATACATAATTCCCTTTTGTATAAGGATTTAGATCAAAAAGATGAATTCGAGATACAAATTTGTGCCATATGCGCGTATATGCTTAAAATAAATGAATGACTAAGATTTGTTGCCATTTTATTTATTATCGATTAAAACCGTGTGTTGTGTAGTCATTTGACTCATTTCGCAATAATATAGAAACTTTTACAATTTTTGTTTATTTATTTTCACTCTCACCCTCAGGAAGTAACGATAATATTTCAAATTTTGTGTGTCTGGTGTTGTTATCTTTTAGGTTTGTGAGGTGGCATGGGCTTGTACGCCAAATGGGCCATACAGAATTCATAATCAATCCACATGGTTAGTAATCAAAAAGCCCAAGTTTTGTTATCAGATTTTTCAAAAAAAAAAAAATCATTATTTCCTTTTCGGTCCAAACCGGGTCGGTCCGTGAAATTCTAGCTCCCTCCCTCCTTCTTCTCTCTAGTTCTTCCTCAGTTCTCAATTCTGCAGCAGGAGCAGGTGCAGGTGCAGGTGCAGTTTGCAGTTACGCCGACTAACTACTACGCTCGGTGGCCAATTTTGGTTCGGCGAATCAGGTTCCATTTTTTTCCGTACATTCAGTTTTTTCTTATACTTGAAATGAACAAGTAGGTTGGGATTGAATTATAATGGGGTAACTTTGTTCCACACAGATGAAATGAGATCATACATACATCAAAATTATTACAACATTTTTAGTTTTTGTGCGTTGCTTATTCCAGTTACCATGTGATTAGTTGATTTGATTTATGTTATACCTGTTTGATGAAATGCTCCAAAGAACAGGTTCTTGATTACAAACTGTTTATATACTCATTCAAGTCAGTGGTTTAGTACTTTGAGTTCCTTTCGCAACTATTTTTTGTTTGTGTATTAGTTGTGCTGCATGATAACCTCTTCCATGGATACAGCTGCAGGTTACTTGAAACGTTTGTTTAACTCTTTGTGGCATTAAATGGAGGATCAACCGTTTTTTGATAGAATGATCAGTCATCTACGTGGAGCGTGCAAGTATGATCATTATTTCTTCCCCACTGAGTTTCAAATAAAGTGGTTCCTATTACTCTAAGCTAAAATATGTATGTTATAATTTCCAGTGTTTTGGTATTTATTGGATTTCTTTTCTTCTTTTGAACTGGTTCAATTGTATATCGTAATTATTCTTTCTGATTTTGCATTCCTTTTTTCACTTTACTAGAGGGAACATTAATAGTCTAGGTTGTCGTAGTATGCATTTGTCTTGTATGACATTCACTTGTACTAGTTTCAATGCATATTTTTGCTACATATGTTTGTTTTCTGATAGAACAAATCACATCATTTAGTTTTCTCTTCTTCTTCATCTTTTTTTTTTTTTCATTCAAAATTAATTTTTATGAATATTCTTTGAGCAAAGACAGTAACTATGTCTCTTATTTAGTTTCGTTACTTAAGAGAATTGAGTTATCAATGCATATGAGAGTAGGGCACTACCTCTAACTTGTGGAGTTTCTCACTTTCTGTCTGCTGATCGCATTTCATCAATAAAGTATTTTTCTCTGCTCACCCTTGTCATATTTGTTTGTGAAAACTCAAGGTATTATATAGGCTATCCAAAGGATCTTGGGACGTCAAGGGTTATCCATTTTACTTCAGAACGCGAGTTTGTTCAGGTCCTTCATGAAGGTCGCCCTGTGGTTGTTGCATTTACTATCAGGTTTATATGCACTTTAACCCCAAAGATATTACTATCAAGTTCATCCAATCCTCATTTGTGTCTGTATGGGTCTAAATTTCTATTTGTAAAAATGTAGGGGTAATTACACAAAACATCTTGATAAAGTACTAGAGGAAGCTGCTGCTGAGTTTTATCCACATGTACAATTTATGCGCGTAAGTTAATTTTGACATGCAAATTATATGCTTATTGTTATACACATGCACATATAAAAGACAACACTCAAAGGATATTATATGGCATAACCTTTTCGATCATGCTTTTTTGTGGAAATTAATTTATTGCATAATAGAGTTCACAGATAAAATATTAACTATACAACTATCAGCCATGTCAGTAATTACAAAAATGCAAAGTGTCAATGAAGACATATGAGTGAAGTTTAAATGGGTTTTGTGGTGCTTGTGATCAATATGGTTTAGGATAATAAAAAAACAATGTGGAGGGGTTATATTAAACCATAGATCAATTAGAACTGAGAACATTCAATTTCATTTCTATTGTGTCTTGTTAGGGACACTATTAGGGATTCTTTATGATTTCATGCATTCTTATTTTTGGCCATTGTCACTTTGTTAAAAATGCAGATATTTAACAACTAAATAGTTTATTAGTTTAATTTGTATGAACTATTCAGAGAATCACGAGTTCATGACCTCCTTAAATAATTCAGTCCAAATAGGCTTGTGCAGTACATGTTATTATCATATCTAACATTTCTACCTATGCTAGCATTCTTAAATCTTTTTCTCCTCCTGATATATGGTTCATGTGTTGGTGTGCTCCAGGTTGAGTGTCCAAAATATCCTGGGTTCTGTTTGTCACGGCAGAGGAAGGAATATCCATTTATCGAAATATTTCACAGCCCAGAGCAAGTATTGTGACTTCCCATGATATCTACTCCTTTATTCTTTTTTGATGTCCCATTAATTACGTCAGCCATATTTATTTGGAATTAATTAATCAGTCTAAGTTTTGTGACTTCCCTTTGATCTCTCCTCCTGTATTCTTGCTTGTTGTCATATCAGCCATGGTTTTGTGAAATAATTTAGATCCCTCATCATTTGCACTTCTGTTACCCATTTTATTTTTGGGCTGGGTTTATGCTGGTGCTTGTTTCCCAACCTTGTACTTACGCTCTATTTGTCAAGCAAGAAAGTAGACAAAATACCACTGAAAGAAAATAGAAGGGTATAAAATGTAAAGTAAAGGAAACTGACAAGTATAATGGGGAAAACCAAATGTTAAGAAGGAAAGAATGGAATTCCTGTTGAGTGGTAATGTTGCACGCATAAATTGGTGTTCACTTCACAGTGAATGATTCAGGGGGAATTAGTGGTTAAATGGTGATGCTTGATGTGGGTTCCATGAAAGGCCATGGTGGCTATAGAGTTCAGTCATTAGTGTGGGTTCTGATTAATGGTCACTTAGTCCTATGGGGGCTAGGGTGTGAGTGATGGAGAACTGAGACTTATTTGTATTGAGCATTATTGTGCTTGATGCTGGATGTGTTATTACGGCTTCTCCAGATGACTTGTATTTAAGGATGGTTTCATGGACAACATATATTGTTCCATTGCCGACCAAATAAATTTTTTTTTTCTTTTTCTAAATTATTTGTTGATGTCGAAACATGAAGTCAAGACTTTTTTTTTACATGGTCTGTAGAGGCAACTCATTTACATTATCTTCTGAAATGAGCAGGGTGTGTGTCTACATCATTTTTTTTCCATTATTTTGTTGATGACAAACCATGTTCTCTTTGTTCAGTTGACAGACTCACAGAGAAACCCTGTTTCTTGTTTCCCCAATTATCCTTTTGGGCCTTCCAATGGTGGATCTATATTACTTGTTTGATTCACTTTTCAGTGAATGGGCTTGTGTTATTCCATCATATGTACTCCACTTTAATTTTGTTATATAGGAATGTCATGCATGATTTCAAGCTTGATGCAAGTTTGTCTTCCCCTATAAATATTCAATGCTGAGTCACTTGTGCTCTAAAATGCACTCAATTTCCACTCATTGATACTTGTCTTTCTGGTGCAGGCACCCAGCAGAGGAAAGGTTGTTGATGCAAATGTTACTAAATACTCCGTTAAAGTGTTGCCTGTAAGTTCTGGAGCAATAGTATTGTATATTATGTATGTTAACAATTTAGCAAATGCCTGCTATTATTTTCTCTCTTGGACCCGAGATCCTAACCTTGCTGTGCTACATTGCCCTTCCCGAGAAACTATACTGACCACTGATTTGATTATAATGAACATTCAAAATTAAATTGACTGATTCACTAACATTGATGGTCTCCTTACAATAGTATATGGCTCTTCGATCTTGAATAACATATGTTGTTGAAAGCTTTCTACGCTGTCAAGATTTAAAATGTGAAATAAAATAATATGGTCTAAATGTTTTGATGTCCCTTAACTTTCAATTTAATCCATGTTGGCCATCTTGTCCTCACACAATTGTGATTTAGTGTTTACCCATATGAACTTTTGCTGGCCATGGTACTGCCACGTCAGCTGCTGACTCGGAAGAAATAATATAAAAAAAGGCCTGAAATGTCACCATTTTAGAAATCCAGAAAGAAGATAGATGGGAGAAAGAACAATGATAACACAAATGGAGACTTTCGGGCCCATCTTTTTGTCCGGGTCAGCAGCTGACATTGCATTTCTGTTACTTCGGATAATAGTAAACTGCGTGTGCAAAAAAAGAGACTAAAAAGATGACTGTTAAGGGGTGCAAAAACTGGACTCATATGTTATAGTTTGATCGTTTTTGCTTTTTTGTTGTCCAGTTCAATTACGACGTGAGTGCCTACGGGTTCAGAGAGTATTTCAAGCGCCATGGTATCCAAGCATCAGAACCAAAGTGAAGACTTATGAGCACTCCAACATTTTGGTACTCTTTGGCTTAAGCACTTTGTTAAACAAACCTAAAATATGATGCTGCAAATAATGCCTCTTTATTGAAATTCAAATCCTCTGTTTCTAACCCTCAAATGAATGTGTTTTGGGTTAGGCTACTATTACTGAGATGAAATGTACTGACTACATGATAGAGACAATTCCATTTTGACATAAATATGTATGCTTAGTCAGAGCAGTTATTTGAAGAATTATTGAGTATATGCTTATAATATAGAAAATATAGATCGTCATTTATTATTACTGAACGTATTTTTCACGTATCGCCGTATATATCCTTATCGTATCCTTTTATCTCAATCTTGTGTATATGCAGCATAGGTAGGGTAGGGGAAGGGTATGGGGACTATTGGTTTGTGACAGAATTGACAGGAAGGTTTGACTGCCAGAGTAATTATATACGGACATACATGCATATATGCATCAAATTGCATGATGAGTCAATCTAGCTTTAATTTTGGAATGTTGCAGTCATGCAGTTTCATGATCATCCACTGATTTGAATTTGATGATGGTATATTGATATTGCCTCTCTTTCAAGCAACATCATTAGTCAGATCCAAATTCATATATCTTTACTGAAAACAGAAAAGGACATGACCCAAGTTGTCACAGTTGTTGTATTGTATATGATCACTTCAGTTCAGTTCAAGATCTGAATGTAATAGCTTAATTTGAGCATTGCAACTTGTCATGGAATTCTGGCAACATGGAAGATTCAGTTTCTAATTCTCTTATATATACAGAGAATTAGAGGATATAATATTTAGTTGGCCTATTTGTATAGGATATCATCCTTGACATAATACTCTATTATTGGTATGAGGTTGAGGTTGAGGTTGAGGTTGGATTATACTCTATTTTTTCCTTAATGATAGTTTTGAGAGTTTTTTTTTAAAAAAAACTACTGAGTTTAAAGTTATCAATTGAATCAATGAATGAAACTACTTAGTTTTAGGAGTATGACTCATCTACATTTTATCCTTTTTTAGGATATGTACATCCCTAACTAATTCTATAGCTACAATTAACTGCAACTGATTTGGTTGGATAGTTTCCATATTGCACTTCTTTAGCTCTATGTATACTGATGACTTTTTAACTTGGGTGAAAGAAATACATTAGAGTGTGTTGTCGTCGTGCCCGCGGGTTCCGGTAGTTTTATTTAAAATGAATATGGATTCCTAGTTAACGCAACTAGAGCTTGCAGTCATAAAAGGTAGAGACAGAGGCATGGGATCTTACTCCTAGGTTCCTGAAACCAACACAAGAGTAGCACATTGTTAAGCGGAAATCCGACTAGAGCTGACAATTTAGAGTTGAACCGTACCCGACACTCGACCCTACTTTTACCCAATCCTAACTCAACCTAAAGTTGGTCGGATCGATTAGGATTGGGTTCATCATGTCAAAAATTCTAGTCATGTAAGGGTCGTATTAAACTTGTAAAACCAATGAATTTTATCCATACAACATGAAACCCGAACCGACTCTAACCCGGCCAAACAAGATCAAACTAACCCATTCCTAAAATTTTCAGCTCTAGACCCAAGTGTGTGTCTGAAAAACCACCTCAAATATGAAAGTAACATATTACTCTAGAAGAATTCAAATTGCGTCTTGTTAGGAAAAGTTACACATCAATCTATCAAACTCTTAATTTACTTCATAGATGGCCACCTAAAGGTACAATTTTTTACTACAACATTTTCATGTAAACTAAACTAAATATTGTTACCGGTGAGACTCGAAACTGAAACCTTTCTACTAAAATCGAGGGCGGTAAACACTTGGCCAGCAAGACTTTGGTCTAAAAGTACATTTTTAAACATATTGTAACTAAATACCTCGCATGGGGCACTATGAGGCAATTCTTCTCTATGTTTGTCGCACCATATATGCATTTACCATGGACTTCGATCCTTGGCACCCTCATCTATTGTCTTAATTACATGCATATTTTTTGTCACTTAGTTAAAAACTACAATTGGTTTGGTTACAAAATTTTACTGATTTGCGTTTTGATACGAAAATATAGTAGTTACAAATACCAATGATGTCGTTACAAAAAATTATCGGTGTGCATTTTTTTAGTAAATCATTTACAAGTTGTACTGGCAGGGACGGATCCAGAAGTTTTACTCAATGGAGGCAAATTTTGTGAATGATATTTGTAAATATAATTAAATACATATTTATTCGTTCATTCGCAAATATACATTTGTACATTATAAATATACGTGATATTAATCAATTATAAAGTATTTTTGTACTTTTATTTTACTTGTTATTTGATACAAATCTATTTATTAGTGTAATGAAATTCTAAAATTTGTAAGTTTTGAGGAGGAAATTATAAAAATTAATTAGGGCAAACTGTATAATATAAAACTTTTAGTAGGGTCAAATACAAAGAAATAACAAGGAATAATTTGAAAATTACATAAACTATAGGGTATATTTTCAACAACAAAAAAACCACTGGGAGCAATTGACCCCACATGGCCTATGGTAAATCTATTCCTGTGTACTGGTGTGATCTAAAATCTGTCATATACAAGTTTGATGAGTATAAATTTTTAAAAATTATCTTAATTTTTCTTCTGAATAAAATTTTCTAGCTAATTGTGTGAAATTACAGTTATTAAAATGTAAATAAAAAAAAATTGTAGTTTCATGCCCAATTAAGTTAATATAAGTGAAGGTGTATTTAGCTTATTTTTCAAATTTGTGTAAGTTTATGGTTTCAATCTAATATATATATTTATTTATATCAAATATGGTCTTTTATTAGTGACTCTCGGTCATTTTAGATATTTACAACAATTGATAATAAGTTACATTTTTATATAATGGGTCATCAATGTGAACTTGTGAATATAAATTTATTCATTTATGCGTTAAAAAATCTATTTATTTAAAATTTAAAAAAAATAAATAATTCAATCTTTAAATTTGAAAAGACCTCAAATAAAATATTTTTTGTAGGCCACAGAAGATGTTGGATCGCTCCTAACTACACTACTAATTATTATTTCTTTTTGACATAGTAAGAAACAAATAGTGTTTGCACCATCAAACACTGAAGCAGAATATATGGCTCTTTTTGTAATACTATTTCATAACTTCTCTATTTACACTGTTTTCTACGATATAAGAATGTTGTTCATCAAACAACTAGTATTTCTATTCACTTTGACAATTCAAAGTGTATTTAGATTGCTCATAATGATGTGTTCTACGTATGAACGCACCTAACATATTAAGAATTATTGTCATTTCATCCGCCAACAACTCACTCAAAACACTCTTGCTCTTTATTGCAGTTGATTCCCGTTACTAGACAACACATATATTCACCAAAACTCAGTTTCTCAATATCAATTTTCAATGAATTTCAATATATATGATAAATGTCGTACATATCTGTTTTGATTGCGACACTATTTGATTAAAAGAATAACAATATATGGTGTGTAAAGACCGAAGTAGCATACATTTATTAGATTGAAAGTTGACTATTGGGAGTAATGGTGCCCATACCATACCATACCATACCCACTGTTTTCTATGTCATCTCTTAACTCTATCTTGTTTCATTTCATCATCAATTCTTGTAGAAATAAGTAACAACTACTACTAACCTTTGAGGCCCAATTAATATAGCCACTCAAAACCTTAACCTTATTATACAAACTTGTCACAATTCTATTGCTCATCATTTAATTTCATATTTATGGTACATAGTGAACATGGTTTTGATTTGAGTTCCAATATTCTAAGGAGCATTGAAGTAGCACCAACTGGCAACTGTACATAAGCCCTCTAATTCATTACCATTTCATCAAAGTTGGAGAAGTCGATGGAGATTGATCATGGAGACAAAAAATTATTGATGTATACATATGTTAACACATGTTCTGTTTCCTACATTTGATATTGATTACTATTACAGATGCCTCAATTTCACCCGCAACCAATTGATGTTTTTTCTTTTTATCATTTTTTAGAAAATGTAGCTACGTTTCTTATGAATATGTTTGTCGTCTTTGTGATTCTATCCTGCTCGAACGAGAATTGTCAAGTTCATTTACATTTGATAAAATTTGGAGAAGTGGATGGAGATCGATCAGGGGCACAATAAAGTAATGATATATACATTTATTAACACTTGTTTCATCTCGTTCATTTGATATTAATTACTATTAAAGATGTCTCAAGTTCTACCGCAACCTGTTAATATATATATATATAAAGAAAATGAAGCTACATGTGCTAGGAAGAGCTTTGTCATCTTTATGGTTCTATTCGTTTCATTGCCATTTTATCAAAGTTGGGCTGGAGAAGTAGTGAGGGACACAATAAATGAATGATATATATAGAAAAAATGTTCATTTTAGTCTCTGACCTATCTAATTCGTGCCGTTTTAGTCCCTAACCTTTAAAACGTGTCGTGTAAGTCCAAAGGTAAGCACATCTTGATTAATAAGTGCAAAGTTAAGCAA
>JAYMTA010006026.1:0-10803 GCA_036897625.1 Pelargonium cotyledonis | reverse complement strand
CCCCCCCTCTTCCCCCCCCCGTCCATATTTGTTGAAGAGTCTCCGCGAGCTACGGTGGTCTCCGATGGCGTCGTGGTGCCAGAGTTGTTGTCGTCGTGGTGTCGGATCCTCTAGTGCTTCAGTGGTATCCCAGACTTGAGCTTCCTCATCGACAAGCAGCGGTTAGAGATCTGACCAGACCGCCGGTTTTTTTTTTTGGTTAAAAAATTGTAATTTTTGGTTATGTAAATTTTTGATTAATGAGGTAATTTTTTGGAGTTTGTTGAGGTTATTGTTTTTTTTTTTTTATTTTTTGTTTAGTTTTGATAAAATTTGTTAAAAAAAATGTACAAAAAAAAAAAAACTTGCCGGAAAATGGTGTCGGAAACGTCAAACTTTTCGGTGAAACTACGAATTTTCTGGCGAAACTATGAATTTTCCGGCAAAATTATGAATTTTCTGGTAAAACATGATGAACATGTTCTTCATGAAGAAGAGTAGTATAGTGAAGGACAATTTTGGTATTTCAAAAAAATATTGGTTATGTGCTGGACATATGTTTGATTTTTTGGAATATTCCGTTAACTATAACGGAAATTTTGGAAGGATAGTTATCTGACATAGTACAGGGTAGCCACTAGTTACAAACTAAAGTTCAGGGTAGATATATATGTGTAGTATGTGTAAAGTACAGTATAGGTATGTTTAATTTTTCATTGGCTATATGAGATGGTTTGGGCTTGTATAGCTAAAAAATCAATTTTGTTAGCAAAATTTTACTTGCATCACTATACATAGCCACTTTATGTTATATTTTACCAATGAGGGATACTTTCCTCGTCACATTAACACTCTCTTGCGTACCTGTCATTTTTCTTTTTAACGGTGGGCTCGACATGTCCCAATCTGAGTTTTTAAATAGAACTTCTCCTCACATATAGGTATTTCTCTTTCACACGTGAGTCGTTGCAGACATGTCAATCTACAAGTAAATGATCACCCTAAATCTCTTTATCCCCCGGAGCTCTCTGCCCAACAGATCAGACTAGGTATTGATGGTCTTCCTATCACCCATGAACCAATAAAGGTTGCGGCTAAGAAAGTTTATGCCCCTGCTGCTATGACTTGATATTGTTTATGCTTGCTACTTTAATGTACGCTTCATTCTTTTTTCTTTTCAAGATCCCTGTTGTTTTATTTCTTTGCACGCGCGTTCATGTGTGAACAAATGTTGTTTTTGGCAAAATTATTTGTCATTCAATATTACTATTTGGTGTGAACTTGAATGTCATATATTTGATTGGGAGGAATGTTGGCCGTTCGTATGTTGTTATATTGAGTGGTTGATGTGTTTGGTCGTATGTTGGATATATGTGAGATGTTTAATTTTCATTGACCTTTCATTCAAATGATTGCACGTGGTTTATTATAATGCGCGAGGGATGGGGGGTTATTGTCAATCGTGTTATTATGATCGGGCGTAGCCTTAGTTGTTCATGGCCTAGAGTTGATGTTTGTAACTAACTATGTGTGACATAAGCTGCTTGCACGCTACCGATTTATCCAGAGAAATGCGTATGTGTTGGTAATTTTGACTTAGTTTGGTGTAACATAAGTTTCTTGTGCATTGAGTCTTCGCGCTTGGGAGTTTTTGTTCACAATGACAGACAATATTAGTTGCTCGCGTGCTACTAATTATATTTAGTCGGTAGACCACCTATTATTTCTTGGTCAGGCGTGGTGTTGTTAGACCATAAGTATTTATTTGTTTTAGTTGAGATTCACATTAGATCTTGTGCCTAGTTGTTCATTTATTGTTGAACGTAGCATTAGTTACTTGCGCATGATGATATTTATTTGTAAGCAGGTATAACATTAGTTGCTTGTGCCTGACTGTACGATTATTTGTTATTGGACGTAGCAATATTTACTTGTGTATGATTGTTTATTCATTTCTAGATGTAGCATTAGTTTCTTGCATCTGGTGATATTTGTTCGTAATCAAACGTATCATTACTTGCTTGCGCCCGACCGATTATATTTCGCATTTACTTTCTTGTATTAATAGTCGAATGTTGAACATAGCATTAGTTTCTTGCGTCCGACTGATTATATTTGTTTGTAATCAGGCATAACATTAGTTGCTTACACCTGACCAATTATGTTTTGTATGTGGGTTGCGCGTTTTTATTTAGTTGTTTGCCTTCGTCAACCATAGTTTTCTTTGTTTGCAGTTGGCTACTTGTTTATTCATAAGTAAAGTTTTGGGGCGACAATAATTACTTGCACTTAATTCTCTATGTTTGTGCTCAGGCATAACATTAGTTGTTTATGCTCGGTCAATTATTTTTGGTAGACTTTGATAGTTTCCTAAGTTCGACACTTGAGTGTTTATTGGTGTGTTGGGGTAATAGATGCTCGTGTGCTTTAATGGTTATTGTTCTTTAAAAAAAGAAGAAACTTATCCAATTAACTAGAAAAATTGAATTGATTTTGAAACTGGTTATAAATGTGGATTTTTTTTTGATAAGCAACGGCCTAAAGGGGTATATATAAAAGAAACCAATAGTGTTTAGGAAAGAGACTATATCTCTTAACCCTAGCCTAGAGCTTTTGACACCTTACCGCACCAAAGTGGTCTCTTACACCACCACCACCAAGAATGTGTTGAGTGGGGATAAATCCTGACACCTCCTCCCACTCACACAGTTGGATTAACCAACTGCGTCGTTAAATGTGAAAAATTTATCATGTAGTGATTAGCTATGACATTGAGATGAAGTGGTGGCTAGGCGATTTCGATCACTTGGCGTTATGTTGACAAATTTTGGACTTTTTCCTCTTTGTCTCTAGGTATTATAGGCTCAGTAGTCTTTCAGTTCTTAGCTTGTGAGCTGTCTCTGCCTCATAGATCATTTTCCCTGGGTCTAAAGTTGTTGGTCTTGTAGCACATTAGATAGCCTTCTCAAATTCTTCTTTTGATCTTGTTTTTAAGTTCTTAATAGTCTTCAATACGATGTACACACTACTTGTGAAAAGCACAGTGCTTTTTGGACCCCCACATCTCTAGGCTTGATCTCATTTTTTCTCGGCCAATATCATCTTTTCTCTGCCTTATTTTCTTCAAAGTTGACGGACATGGAGGTAATGAGATCGGATAAGTAAGAAAACTTCTTTGATTTTTGTTCTGGTCTTTCTCGCTGCCCTATTTATCTCACCTATTCTACGATCCTTCTGATCTCAATGTCTATGCTACCTACGTTAATTTGTATGCTCCAACCCATCGACCTTGGTTCCTTTTCTTATTCTTTTCAGAACGTCTCCTATTTTTCCATCTTGATTTGGCTTTAAGATTAATCTATAAGCTCATGTACAATGCCCGATTAAGATTTCTTCCTAAAGAGAAACTCGTCCAACCTCGACGTAAACTTCAACAAGTTTGTGAATGCAGTAACGACCATTTTTGGGTTGATGTCATACACATCTTGGTATATTTCTATAAATGGGGCGACGTATTCCTGCAGGGAATCTCTTGGTCTATATTCCATCCCCATAAGATACATGGTGTGCTTCTTTAAGGATGATTTAGAGTGTAATTGAGCAATGATTTTGGCTGATAGTTGTTTGAAGTTGGTTACAAATCCCTTGGGGAGTTTATTTTCCAGTCCTGAGAGGTTCCCTATAAGGTTTGAGCGAAGACTAGACATTTCATGGCATCATAAGCTTGATATCAGAGATTGATATGGTATATACATTCATTCATGTGAAGTCCAGAGTCTCTTTTTTCCTCAATTTTTTTTGTATTTTTGAATTCTTGAAGTCTGGAGGAAAAGACCTATCCACAGATATCTTTTGAAAATTGGGACTTTTCTTCTTAACTGAAAGAAATGATTGGGATTAGAAGTTTTCTTTCTATTTAACTTATCATTATCTCCATCAAGTTTTCCATTTCATCTCTCAAATTGGCCGACAGATCACTTCACCCTTTTTTGAATTCCAAGGAGTTGGTTGTTAGCTAGCTACTTCCCTTTACAACCTTTTGTATCCTCGATTGCATGACATCTCACCTAGTCTTATGTCTACATAATTAAGCTATTTCATGAAGAGTGTTTTCCTTGCGTTAGAGGTGGATTGCTTCCAATTGGGCAAATGCTTCTTCTTAGGAGTTGGCTAGGTTTGGCCCATTCCTTAAGTCGGGGATCTTGGTTGGGTGAGGTGGAAGCTGCATTTTCTTCTTTCCTTTGATTATCTTCTATGTTTTTCATGTCATGTTCACCAAATGTTACTAAGCGAGTTTCATATCTTTATTTGTCTTCTCTCGATCGCTGCTGCAAAGCAAAATGAAGACCTTTCTGACGCCTAAGTTAATGGGTGGATATTGATTAAGACTGATTGTTGAGAGTTGTTTTCTTACCTTTTAGGATGACCTCACAAATTTAAATAATAAGTGGTGTGTGCCTTTCTAGTTAGCGTTGAGCCTTATGTTTTGTTTTTTACTCTACGGTCTTGATTGGGCCTAGCGGGCCTAACATGTCCTCAACAGGTCATTGCCAAACCAACACGATGAAGAGTTAACAATAGCGCTCATATGCTTTGTCTAGAGTAAAACATCCATTGGACATGTGTTATCATCGTTGGCACCCCAGATCTAGCCGCCCGTCAACACAGCAGTGAGCTTGCCGTTCATCGGCATCGCAATAAGCTTCACTCTTCGGTCGTTCATGAGCACCGCAAAAAGCGTTCTCTTATAACCGATGAGATGATTCTCGCAAATCCATGTTCTATGTCGAAAATCTACCTACAACCCTAATCTCTTAATGACTTGGCAATATCTTTGAGTGTCAATCGAGAGTGATCGAGCAACCCTAATAGCAGGGTTATGCGATTTGATTTTTTCACTCTTGCCAATCGTGTGAAGGCTTTAAGGGTTATTCACATTCTCAATGGTGTGTACCTAATTTATAGTCGCATCATCATTTCTTGGTCGAAGAATTCATCATCATGTTCAGCGTGTATCTCTTCTTCGGCGCTAGAAAAGTTCACACCTAGTTCATAACACTTAGCTATAAGGACTCCTGATCCAACGGCCCAGGCTACATCTTCGAGATCGTGTTATCCTGGGAATGTCATGTCAGGATGCTGTTTTTGGCACACTCGGGTTCCAAGCCTTATTTTCATTCTTAGTGCCCTGATTTTCTTTCACCTTAATTCATAGGCAAGTTCAAATACAATGTCCTTAAGGTATTGAAATAGAATGTCTTTGCTTTCCTGTCTACAACAATAGTTTATTGTATAAGGTGTCTATAATATACTGGTACACTATTTGGCAGCTTAGGCTTTCGTTTTATCTTTCCCTGACGAAAGAACTTTGGATGTTATGCAATCTACAGATTGATCTATGTTATCCAAATGATTTATCTGCTTTGAGGAGTGTGATTATCTTAAACACAGGGGGGTTGATTTTGTTGGATTTCAGTTTGAGGTTTACCTATCCATACTTGGTTCTATGAAACAGTATCAAGTATCTCATTTTTTTTTGTGATCTCATTATTCACCACCCCAGCCTCATGACCGGCCTCCATTTGGGTCAAGCTCAATTCTTGGTACACTTATCTATCTAATTCTCGTTAGGGAGTGCGTTGGTTCTGAATTGCTTTCTTTTTTTTTGTGTCCAACTTGGATTTCGGCACATCTGTTTCATCTTTACCTGCTTCGATAGTTTTGCTTAGTTGTTCATATCGGTTAGTAAAGCACACACCCGCTTAGTGGGTCGATAAGGAATCCAACTTAATTAGGATACTAAGCCACTTGGCCTACACTGCTTAAGCACGCGAGATTCAAACCGTAATTTAGAGAATGATATTATGGCTTCAACTAAGAACAACGGTGCAACTAAGAACAACGGTGCAACTAATAACCCATTCTCAGAAGCAACAATATCAAGTCTTCCCTCATATTGCGCCAGGTTGTCGCTGCATATCGCTTCCTTACGTTTCAAGTCACTCTCATCTAGTCTTCCGCTTCCTGTACGAGGAGTTGGTTTTTCGACCATTGCTAATGCTAATTTAGATGTTTCTTCCCCAAACAACTTCAGCAACATTTGTTTGGAATTTCTGTAAAGGATTAGGTGTTTGTGTTACAGGCTCTGAATAGGAGGTGATTGAACGACTTCAGGAAATCGAGACTGTTCAATACAAGCATTGATTGCTTTTTGGTTCCGCAACTCCGTAGTGTTCACTCTCCTTTTGTTGAACATTAAAGGTTGTGCGGTGCTGCACAAGAAACATCGGTTGCGTTCTCTTGTGATTTCTCTACGTCCAAGCATAGTATTCATTTTAGAATGCAAGGCTACAACTTTTTCTACTTTTGACTGTCATAGTGTTTGACATCATCACGATACTCAGTTTTGTTTCTCTCATTCTTTCGGTCGGTCTGGTTGCTTCGTTTGCTTATGGGATTCAATTTCTTTCGTTCTCTCCTTATGCGTAATTAAATGACATTTCAAAGATCTTTTATAATTATGGAATTTAATTGATTGTGAGTGCGTTGTGATAAATTTTACACCCCACAATCCGATCATGATAAATCAACTCTTTACATCAAGGAGCCGGTGATAAAAATAAAGAGCCTTACTTATTAACTACTTTCCATCTCGTATGTTCACTGTAGTTCTGATTTGTTTGAGAGCTGGTGTTCTATTCTGAGTTCTATTTTGATTTAGTTTTGTTTTTATTTTCCCCTTTTCTTTATGAGGTTCGTACTTTTATTCTCCCTTTCGGGTTCTTATAAAAGTATCGTTTGCTTATTAAAAAACACGATGAAGATCTTGCATTATGTTCTCGTATAGTCGTACTTGACCATATTAGCCCTGGATTCGTACTTGATTCCTTGTTTTAATTACTTTTTAGGAATAATGTCCAAATTAGTCCATGAACTATCTAGTTCATGCCATTTTAGTCTTTTAACTATCAAACGTGTCAATTTAGTACATAAGTGAGCCAGTTTAGTCTAAACATTTTAAAATTTTGAGTTACTAAAGGACATTCCATCAAATTTGTTAATGAAATTGTTAAAATTACAATAAAAGCATATTTTAAATTGACGTGTTTGATAGTTAAGGGACTAAAATGGCACGAATCGGATAATTTAGGAACTAATTTGGACTTTTTTTTCTTTCTAATATTAACCATTTCCACATCGTCAATTTAGTATTAAAAAAATATTTTTTTATAGTAATTTTAACGGTTCCGTTAACAAATTTGACGGAATGTCCTTAAATGGCTCGATGTTTGAATACGTTTGGACTAAACTAAATTGTTTGCATAACTTATGTACTAAATTGACATGTTTAATATTTGAGCTACTAAAATGACACGAACTAGATAGTTCATGTACTAATTCAGACATTTTTCCTATTTTGTATAATTCTTAAAAAAAAAAAACATATTCCACAAGAATTGGTTTTTCCATAAAAAATAACTCCAACAAAGAAACCCTCCTCTTTCTATACCTCCCTCCCTCCATGTCTTCTTATGCTTCCTCTTTCTCTATCCATATTCTCCTAACTTCATATTCAATTTAGAATTTTAAGTTTATGCAAATTGATAAAAAGAGCTTCAATCTTCACAATTCATTGTTGAAGATGTGATTAAAAATCACTCCTACAATATTGGGAATGGTATATTCAGCATTGAAGATGATGGAGGAGTGGAGTTAAAATGAAGGAATCGTTACAGCCGTTACAAGTCTTTATTTATGCAAATAAATTAGCAGTTATTTATCAATTATGGAAGTGGTTAATGGTAGCTTAATTATAGGAGTTACACTAACTATTCTTTATCTTTAAATAGTGACATTTTTGTGTTTTGTATCATGCTGAAAGGTAATGAGAATCAATAAGCAAAGAATTCTCAAATCTTTCTAGTCATTCTCATCTAAAATTGTGTTTGTCAGTTTCTCCAATACTTGTCTCACATTCCGCTGTGCACCCAACATTTTGGTACTAGATCTTAAAAAGTCGAAGCAATGGCTGGAGCAAATAGTGCGTTGAGTGTAGCTCAATCAATGATTTCAGTTTTCAGGGGAGACAACTATGAGTACTGGAGTATCAAGATGAAAACTCTCTTCAAGTCGCAAGATTTGTGGGATCTTGTTGAGAATGGTTACGATACAAGTGAGGATGAGGCAAGACTGAATGAGAGCAACAAAAGAGAATCTAAGGCTTTGTTTTTCATACAACAAGCAATGCATGATTCTATCTTCTCTAAGATTGTAGGAGCATCAACGGACAAGGAAGTATGGACCACTATGCAAGTGTCCTACCATGGCTCGTCTACAGTTGTAGCTGTCAAGTTTTAGACTCTACACCGGGAGTTCGAGAACCTGTAAATGATTCTTGAAGAAGATGTGCAAGCCTTTCTTTCAAGAGTTTCTGGTATTGAAAACCAGATGAAGGCTTATGGAGATTCGATCACAGAGAAGACAATCGTGACCAAAGTGCTGAGGAGTTTGCCTTTGAGATTTGATCATGTTGTTGTTGCAATTGAAGAGTCAAACAATTTATCCACTTACACAATGGATGAATTAATGGGTTCTTTACAATCTCACGAGCACAAGATCATCAGGGCCGAAGGTAGCAAGGAAGGCAAAGATATGGGAGCAGCAAGCCTTTCAAATGAGAGGAGAAGGGTTAAGAGAAAATGCAAGGTTTGATGGAGGCAGAAGGGGTAGCTCATTTAGAGGGAGAACCACCAAAAGAGGAAAAGGCATAAGCTATGAGTCCAAACCAAGAGGTAATGTTCAATGTTACAATTACAAAAACTATGGTCACTATAAAGCTGATTGTTGGAGTAGGGAATAGTCAAGCTAGATATATTGAAGAACCCAATAAAGGAGAACTTTTTTTATGGCTCAAAGCACAAGGAAGCCATATACAGATGTTTGGTACATCGATAGTGGTTTTTAAAACCACATGACCGAAGCAAGTCTTGTTCAATGACTTGGAGATACATCAAATCGGAAGGAAGGAAAGTAAAGCTATGAGATAACAAAGAAATCCAGATTGAAGGCAAGGGATCTGTGGCACTAGAATCGAAAGGGAATGAAGTCAAGGTGCTGGAAGATATTCAGTACATTCCAACATTAGCTCACAATTTGTTGAGTGTTGGCCAATTGATGTCTAACAATCACAGATTCGTGTTTGATGATGATTGTTGCACTATATAAAATAAGTGCATTGGAAAAGTTGCTCAAGTGATAATGATAGATAACATAATGTTTCCTTTAGATCCCTCTTTCTTAAATGAAATGACTTTGGCAGCATGAGAAAAATTGCATCCAAACTTATGGCACTTGAGATATGGTGCTGAAGTTGTTAGGAAGCAAGGAAATGGTTAATGGTCTTCCAAATATCAGACCATTAGAAGTCTGTGAAAGATGCATTCAAGGCAAGCAAACAAAGAGGTTTTTCCTTACAGGACAAGCTTGGAGAGCAATCAAGTGCTTAGAGCTGGTGTATGTTGATATGTGTGGACCCATGCAAACAAAATCTTTGGGAGGTAACATTTATTTTCTAATGTTTATAGATGATCATTCAAAGATGAGTTGAGTTTACTTTCAGATAACAAAAGCAGAGACTTATTCAAGGCACTAGTCGAGAATCAAATTGGTTCAAAACTAAAAGTGCTTAGAACTTATCGAAGAGGAGAATTCATGTCTTACCAGTTCAGAAATTTTTGTGAAAGTCAAGGCATGAAAAGGGAATTGACAGCTCCCTATACACCAGAGAAGAGCAGTGTTGCAGAAAGGAAGAACATGATTGTTGTGGAAATGACAAGGAGTTTGTTCAATAAGAAAGGACTACCCAATCAATTCTGGGCTGAAGCAGTTGCAACAACGGTATATTTGCTCAACTTGTCACCAACCAAAGTTATGCAAAACAATACTCTTTATGAAGCTTGGACAACCAGAAAATTAGATGTAAGTCACTTGAGAATATTTGGTTGTATAGCTTATACTCTTGTTAATTCTTATTAAAAGAGAAAATTAGATGAAAAGTCCACAAAATGTATTTTTCTCGGTTATTGTTTAGAGAGAAAAGCATATAAATTGTATGATCATACTGCTAAAAAAGTTATAATCATCATAAATGTAGTTTTTAATGAAAGTGATAGGTGGAACTGGAACGAGTAAGAGACATCGATCGGTGAACCAAAGACATGTATTGGTGAACCAGAAGAAGATCATCAAGAACCTGAAGCTGAAAGTCCACCAAGCACCCCAACTACACCAACAAATGGAAAGAGTAGCAGTGGATCACGTAGTCTTTCTTCAAGACAACTCAAATATAGAGTTTTGGAGGAAATCTATGGCCAACAGGCTTTGCTTTATTGGGTAATGATCCAGTGAGCTATGATGAAGCATCAAGGAATAAAGTCTGGAGAAAAGCAATGGAGGAGGAGATAAGCCCCATCGAGAAGATTGGAACTTGAAGACTTGTGAATTTGCCCGAAAATAAGACATGTATTTGTGTTAAATGGGTGTTCAGAACAAAGTGTGGAGCAGATGAAAATGTGCTTGTAGAAATGCTTGAATGATCCAGGGCATGGATCATTAAAAGCTGCAAATAAATTCTCATGTTACCTTAAGGGTATAAGCATTATATGCTGACGTATAGAAAGATGTTATTAAACATCTTGTTTCATATGAGGATTCAAACTATACGTCTTGCGGGAAATTAAAAATCCATTTGAGATACATCCTTATGATGTGTGGATGAGCTGTTTTGTGAAAGAGTGTTTACAAACACTAACAACTACCTCATTT
>JAYMTA010006025.1:0-10804 GCA_036897625.1 Pelargonium cotyledonis | reverse complement strand
ATATAATTTTGAAAATATAAATTAAAATCGGTCCGGACCGGAAATAGACAGACCCGACCCAGGACCGGACCGGACAAAAATTTCAATAATGTTAGGACCAAAGACCGAACCAAAATTTTCCGGTCTGGGTCGGTTAGTCCAATTCCGGTCCAGTCTGGGCTATTTTTCCGGTCCAACCCAATTCATGCACAGCCCTACCCTTGGGTGGATTGGTTCTCAATCACCCGACTTTATTTCAGATCTGTTACTTTCTAATTTGATTTAATATATATGAGTTTTTCCGGTAAAAAATAAAACATTGAACAACTCCTATATAAACATATAAAAAAAAAGTAAATATCAGTTTTATAGTAGCGAAGCTATCCA
Source organism: Pelargonium cotyledonis (assembly GCA_036897625.1). Taxonomy (NCBI): domain Eukaryota; kingdom Viridiplantae; phylum Streptophyta; class Magnoliopsida; order Geraniales; family Geraniaceae; genus Pelargonium; species Pelargonium cotyledonis. The sequence continues at coordinate 10,438 of JAYMTA010006025.1, read as the reverse complement.
TCCGGATGCATTATTTTAAATGAGTTATATTACTTTATTAATGCAACTGATATAATATTAATCCGTCAACGTACAAATTACTCTTAAAAAAAGAAAAGTGTTCTAAGTTGGGAGCTAATATTTGCGGGTTGATCATCTGAGTAAAGTCACAATTTGTTAGCTGAGTAAAGTCACAATTTGTTAGCTGAGTTCAGCACAATGAAAATGATGGCACGCTTATTGGCGGACACATGGATCGGCAGATTTGGATATCAAAACACCTGATCGATCCTTTTTCACTCCAACGATCAAAAAATGTCGCAGACATTGAAGTTGCTCAGATTTTTCATTGCTTTACCTAAATCCAAAACCGCAGCGTCGATTCAGGCCAAAGGAAATTTGGGGAGGATTGATATTTATAGAAACTTTGTTTTGTCGAGACCTCCACCTCCAGATCACTCACTCTCTCTTTCTCTACCTGCGCTGCGCTACGTTCTCTTTTCCTTTCTCTTCTATCATTTTCTCCTCCTGAAGAATCCGTACAATGTAACCAACAAAACCTGGTAATCAATTTTCATTAATTGCTTTTTCCTAGACCTAATATATTTACGTTTATTGCTTCCTTGTTAATGGGTGTGCTTTGTATTCAAATTTTCCGTTACAAATTGTATTCTCCAAATTTATTTATTTTTTGAAAGATATGGAACCATTGATTGTTTATTTTGCTTTTTTGTTTCTGCATTGTTATGGCTTTTATTGGAAGCGTTTGCATTGTTTAATTCAAGTTTTTCCCACCAGGGTATCTGTTATAGGCATCGAAAAATCCTGCGTTTTGAAGCCGAGGATCAAAAACAAATTACAGGAACCCCTTTTTGTTATAGGCATCGAAAAGTCCTGCGTTTTGAAGTCGAGGATCAAGAACAAATTAGAGGAACCCTTTTTGTTATTTGACTTCTGGTTGGCTTAAATGGGTTGATATTGTGTTGGATCAGTGCATTTCAGCAGAATGGTGGTGTGAATGTTTGATGTTAAGGGTGCTTTTTTGGATAATGCGATTTAGAGGTGGTGGAAGGTTTAGTTCAATGGTAAATTGAGTGACTTTCAAATGGACTTAAGAGTGAATGTCAAAAAGCAAGCCCCACACGTTGACGATAGGCAATTGACAGACTCGCCTACAGCTTATGGCGTTTTCCAGGAGGCATGTAGAGTGGCTGGTGAAGCTATACAAACAGTGTACCCAATTGCCCCTACTCCCAGCATGCCTCCTCGTGGACCTAGTGGGCCAAGGCCTAGGCGCGCTGTGAGTGAAAATTTGAATGCAAGACATAAACGCAATAATAGTTTTCAGAAGTGGAAACTCCAAATGCAGAAGGCTTGGCGATGGGGTGGAAGTGTGCCTGAAGAAGGTAACAAGTCAAGTTTCAATCCTGAGATCTTAGCAAACCAAAAAAAACAGTGGTGTCAGCTTCAGTCCAAAACCCCGGTATGCTATCTTGTTTTTTTTATCTTCTCTATATGAATGAGTTCATTTGATTGCTTACTATGTTAACATAATCAGCACTTGGTAATAATTTGCTCATTCAAGGAAAGTTGAACTTCATTAACGTTTTGTGCCATCCTGGTTTGGGGTTGCAACTGAGAAAAACTTTGGTCATTTCTAGGATTGTGCTATATGGACAATTATACAGATGGTAATGGATCTAGTTGCTCACTTTGACATGCATTCTCCATTACACAGTCAGAGATTAACAAATTAAGTTACCCAAGATTTATTAACAGAGCTGATGCATAACAATTTCCATAATAGAGCAATATATAAACCATATGTAGTATTTCTCAAGACATGAATTAGGTACAGAACCCAAGTAAAATAGGCTTCTTTAGCATTCATGTAACTTATCTAGTAGTTTTCAACAGAAATGCCTAACCTACTAGGAGGTGGAGTCACCTAGCATGCATATTTAAGTGATGATATCTTACAGGACCTTTTCAAATACAAAGAGCCTACCTCTATCTTTGAACACTTCATTGTTGCTGGACTGAGTCCTGATGCTAATCTTGGAGCTGTGGAGACTGCATTTGCAAAACGGAAGAAGTGGGAACTACAGATGGAGAAATCGGATTTGATGGATTACAATCCAAATCTCCGGGCTCCTCCAATTCCAGCATTCGAACCTCAGGTTGAGTGCACGTCTACATATACAATTTCCTCAATCACTTTGTATTTTCAACAGGGGATTGTGTACTGTATGATTATACGCCTTAAAGTTTGCATAATATCTACTAGTTCATAATTTCTTGTTCAAATTTTAAATTTTGGTTTGATTGTAAGTACTCAGTTGTTTGACTACCCATGCCGATAATCCCAACATCTGGAGCTATCACCTCATGCAATCTAATGCCTATCCGATTTTCATGGCGTTGATGCTTGAGGAGTGAGTGGACAATGGGCTTGTGTGTGTCTAAGGATTACCTGCCAGTTCTAAGAATCTTACATACTTCATTCAACAAATAAAGAACATAAAATAATTGTTTAACCATGCAATCTTTGAAAATTGAGGTTTACTGTTGACTTTGTTTCTCCATGTTGTGTCAGATGATCAATTCGTTAGCTAGTGTTCTGGGGTTTTCTGTATGCCTAGATATACCCATCATTTTAGCTGAGTTATATGTGGTAGGCAAGTAAGCTCTGAAGGCTTAGTCTACATCCACTTCAAAAGGCCCTAGTTTTCTAGTATGATTATGCAGTTTTACTACAAATATAATGTAGGTCTACGAAACATATCAACAATATTAGTCATGGTCTCTTTTCATTCAGAATATGATTGTTAATCTTGTGCTTGACAGGTTCTTTTTAAGTATCCTCCTGGGAAGAAGTTAGCTATGCGTGTAAAGGATCTAGCTGCCTTCTGTTTTCCTAGTGGTGTGAAGGTCAGATATTGCTGTTTCTTCATGATACTCTGTTCAGGTGTAGAAATATGTCTCAGCCATGCACTGTTTCACACATAGGTTTGTCATGTCACAGGCTCAGTTATTGGAGAGGACCCCTTCACTAAGTGAACTTAATGAACTTATTTATGGACAGGTATGCAAAACCAGTCTCTGTCCTCATCCATTATAATAGAGTCTCCTGTTTTCATGGCTTTTGTATGTGGCTAATGGTATTCTACTGTTAAATTGTTTTCCCTATGTGGATAGTGGATACTATAAATCATATATGTTACCACTATTTTCATTGTGTATACAGGAGATATTGAGATGCACACAAGCTCAGTCTTTTTTCCATTCTCTTCTATCTTTTGGCTATGCACAATATCAACGACAACCTATCCCTTTCCCAAACTAAGTTCAGGGTGGCTACTCGTGTTCTCCACTCATTACTATATTATGTTACCTCCTCCATTAAGTCATGTGTTATCACGTCTTTTCTTATTACTTCTTTCTATGCAACTTAGGTTCCCCAAATCTCTTTTAGTTTGTCTAACCAAAACCTTTCACATATCGTCACGGGTTCTAGACCTACGTACTCTACAAATGCCCAAACCACCTTGGACGGTTTTCACTCATATTATCTTCAATTGAAGGTGTTATGAGTCATAAACTAGTGAGGATAGTTTTTTCTTATGACTTCTCCTTTAGTGTATAGTGTCTTGTGTGTATACATAGGAATGTTTAACCTAGTTTTGTTAAGAGATACATAATAAACATATCAGTCTTCTTCTTCTTTCTTTCTTTCTATGGAAGGTACTTCTCTACTCTTGCTCAGTGGCTTCATTTCTAATCCTATCCTTCCTTTTATTACCACAAAACATTTCAATATTCTCATCTCCGCTACCCCCATCTTATGGCTTTTAAGCATTTTTGAAACCCATAATTTAGTGTCACACATGGTTGACTAAATACCTATACGATAAAATTTTACCTTATGCTTTATAAGAATTCTTTTAATACAAAGAACCCCCGAAGCTCAGTCAGATGGTTTATACATGGCAGCTTCTGGAGGCTGTAAGGAATGAATCTGAGTTAAAAGGTTGTTGCAAGAGCTTAGGCACTATCAAGAAAAAGTTACCTTGTATTGCAATAATCAAAACACCCTGTTTCTTGTAAGAAATCCAACCTTTCATTTTAGGACGAAGCAAATAGAATCCCAATATCACTATGGTCGTCATGTGGTTGAAAAAAATCGATTCTCCTGTGGCCTAGCATAAACTTAAGTAATATAAAATAGGAAAGTAGAAAGAATGTTGTGGTGACATGATTGATTCTCACTAAAGTCTCCAAGTGGGAGAAATGTTGTGACGATTAAGCATATATTGAAGAAGGTGGTGGCTAGCTCTAGCTCTAGCTTTCATATATTGGAAAGCTGGACGCATGTAATGGTGATGAGGATATTTTTGGACACATGTCCATTGTTGGAGCTTTTGGATTGAAATTGGGAGTAAGGTGTCGACAATGGCCTCGTATAAAATGAGTAATATTGCTTGATACATGAATCATCCAAATTCATCTAGTCTTTCTTCAAACTAAATAAAGAGTATATTTGAGAGTATTTTTTTCATTTTTCAAGGGAGAGTAGTTACATTTTACTCGCCTTGTAAAACTTAACAGAGTGTTGTATATGTAAATACATAGTGAAATTATTCTACCTTTGCCGTGATTTTTACCCTAATTAGTTTAAGGATTTCCCACGTAAAATTCGGTGTCCGATTTTCTTTTTTCATTTCCATTGTCTATCTCTAATTATTTGCACTTTGTGTTGTTTCGATCCTAACACAACTTAGCCAGTATAATCTGTCAAGATGATGTGCTACTTTAATATTTACTCCCATTAGTACAAGTAACTAAGCATTTGTCTATAACTGCTGTATACCAAAGAAATAACATTTTCCTTGTTGCACACTTTTGACAGGAACACTTGGGCAGAGATGACTTATCATTTCTTTTTTCACTTAAGGCAAGTGTTTCTTTGTTCAATCTTCTCCCTTTTATCTCATTGGATACTAGATCTTTCTTGTGGCTTCCAAAAATGATTTGATTTATTTTTATGAATAGAGATTGATAAACATTACTACTTCTATTAAAGTCAAATGTTAACAACAAAACATGGCAAATTAAAATCTATGTGCATATTGGTTATGGTGCTAAAAGATTGGGGTAAGATGAGACGAAGAATTATACTACTATCCTTTCTTTTAATTTAAGTGCCTGCTCCTACTTTACTTAAATCTTTTGGGCTTGTATTATACTGTGCTTTGAGCTAAGGGTTGATCAATCTTGTGAAAGCATCCCTCTTCCTTTCCATTTTTTCATTGGCCATGAAATAAATTTGGTTTTGTTGAAAGGTTGCTCATTTTAGTTGTTTGTAAAATAAGTTCATCGAGCGATAGAAGTATAGATAGTATCTATCTCCACATAGAATTTATTTATTTAAATTCGAAGGTGTGCTTGATATCCTATTAAGTGTTTTATCATAGTTTTAAGGGGTAATTACGCAAAACTTCTCTGTGATATTGCCCCAAAACACATGACTACCAAATTAGTTTTTCACTGCACTTAACTACCCTATAGTTTATCCTTCAGTTTTTGTCGGTTAAAATTAATGAAAAATTGCACTCTCTTTCACCACGTGAGAGAAATATGCACATTTGAAATATAGGATTGATTATAATTAGGTGTACCGTGCACATTTCCCTCACGTGATGAGAAAGATTGTATTTTTCCGTTAAAATTAACTTATGAAAGTTGAAGGAGAAATTATAGGGTAGTTAAGTGCAGTAGAAAATTAATTTGGTAGCCATGTGTTTGTGAGCAGTACCATAGGGAGGTTTTGTGTAATTACCCCTAATTTTAAATACAGTTGGTTTTCACTTTCTGCACTATTATGGCTTGCTTAAGTGATTATTATTCCTTTGACCAGGTTGCAGACAATGCAACTCTTTATGGCGTTTGTTTACATGTACCAGAAATTGTTCAAAGGTCTCCTGGTATCTTAGGCAACTCATCACCCCTTTCTCAGACATCTAAAAGATGCTGCCGCTTTTTGGTATCTGCTCCTCGCTGTTATTGTTTGCTAACCAGAGTTCCTTTCTTTGAGTTACACTATGAGATGTTGAACAGGTTAGTGTTAGTCTTTATATGTTCTGCTTCTTGTAAGCATAAGATGTTACTGGCATTAATCAGGAAAACTGATTAAAATGTCATCTTAAATTAATGGATCCTATATAATTAGTATGCTTACTTGGATGCAGTATCATTGCACAGGAGCGTCTGAATCGGATCACAGAGTTTGTTAGAGATATGTCCATCAACGAATATGTCCCTTCAGTGTCAAGAGTGCATGATCAAATGGATGAGAATGTTGGCTCTCCTACGAGGGGAAGCTCTTCAGATTGGATGGCTTCTGCAATACCTGTTAACAATGCAATGGCTCTCGCAGCTGCTGCCGCAGGAATCGTACAAGATGATGTCCCATCCTCTTCAATGAAGATATCAGAGCCTCAGTCTCCTGACAGTGTTAGTTGTGGTGTGGCTTCAGATTTTAGTCAAGTAAAGGAAGCTTTGGAACTTAGTCAAGAAAGGAAGGATTCAGATATCAGTCAATTAAAGGAGGCTTTGGTTCTTAGTCAATTCAAGGAGGCTTTGGATTTTAGTCAAGAAAAGGAGGCGTCGGATCTTAGTCAAGCAAGCGACATAGATAAAGACAGTTCAAAGAATTTGCATTTTGATGATTGTGTTTCAGAATTCTCTGATAGCCATTCTGATGTTTTTGAAAGAATGTCTGAAAGTTATGAAAGTGGCCTGACATCTCCAGAAACAGCAAAAGGTTCCTTATCTAAAAGTCACAGCAAGTTGGAGAGTATGGGAAGTTGTGAATCTCTCCTATTCAGGTGGTAGATTTATTATTGTTATCTTATGGATTATTACATCTTTTTTATTTTTTGGTCAAGGGTGAAACACTAGATTTTTGTTTACTTCATTGTACCTATATTTGGTCCATGTCTGAGTTTAACTTATATTTGAGAAATTTCTGCAGCTTTTTTATTTTATTTTTGTAATCAATTTTAGTCCCGTTTATTCCATTGTATCTCAATTAACTTAAATTTGTTGTTGTCATCCTCTTTGCTATATATTGCATTATTTTACTGGTACACTTTCAGTAATATATCGTTATCTTTGGCAGTCCAGCTAGAAGCTTGGCATCAGATGACGAGGATGAGGGAGCTTACTCGAATGGCAGTTCAAGAGATTTTGGGGATGACTTGATAATGGAATGGGCCAGGGTCAGTTTATTATTTATTGATGCCTACATATTTGGCTAATATAGTGATAATCTGAGTGCTCCTTAATTGTCATTGTCGTTCATGTGTTCTGTTTCATAGGAAACAAAAAATGAGTTGCTACTGATAGTTTGTGGTTATCATGCTCAACCTCTTCCACCACGTGGTCGTGAATTGGCCTTTCAGCCCCTTGAGCATCTACAATCTATATTTTATAGGCGACCTCCACTATCTTCTCTTGTCTATAATAAAAAATATTTGGATACAATGAACCCCGCCGAGGTAAATTTTGTTTACTGAAAATTCTTTGTTTGTGTTCCTTACACATACTTAATATTACTGCCCTCGGTAAAAGGTCAACGCAAAATTGGCTGCTGCCGAGGAAGCTCTAGCATTATCACTTTGGACAACTGCAACTATCTGTCGGGTTCTCTCTCTTCAAAGTGTAATGATTATACTTCTCTATTTTCTTTTTCTTCTTTTGGATCTATATAGAGATATTCTTTTAGTAAATAAAATTTGTCAATGTGTACTATTGCCCTGCTCTTTGATTTAATCAGCAAGTTTGATGATGTAATATTTAGTAATGACGAGGGAGCTTGATTTTTTCATATATAAAACATAAATTTAGAAATTTTATGAGTTTTTTTTTTTCAGGCGACAGTTAGAATTGTAACTCTCTACTATGTTGATTTCACATCATTAACAACAAAATTTTAAAAAATTTGACGGAAGAAAAACTGGATGCTTAATTCATAAATCAAGTAATAATCCTCGAGACGTTATTGTTTTAAAATAAGCTGCCTTTAATGTAATCATTAATAATGTTGCTACTATGATGGGATGCAGGATTTAAGCTGAAATTTCACTGTGGCACATAGTTACCATTTCTTCTCATTTTTCCTTTATTATAGAGGAATTAGCCTGTTATATTAGAGTTAGAGAGTTGGTACTTGCGAAAAGTAGGGTATAAAAGATAGGATGGTTACAAGTAAGTTGCTACAGTCTGGTGACTGTTATATGTCTAGCCATGTAAAATCACCATAAGATGTATCCTGCATAGTTTTTTGAATTTTTGCTTGATATTAGGTTAGCCTCTCTATCTTGTCAGTTAGCTAGGATTGTGAATTTGTTCTGAAAGGAAATAACTGTATTTTTTTCACCTTACTTTCCTATCCCTGAACTTTTCTAAGATCTAAATGGAACCCAAGGGGTTTTATTGTGTATTGTTATGGTCTTTTTTGGTATTCATATCAAAGGTTGTGTTTGGGTCTTGCAGAAGTCGACAAAATTCTGGAAATTAAAGTGAGAATTCTTAGGAGAGAAATTTCAGCCTATGTTTATCATGGATGTGTATCTTCTTTTTGGGGGGGATTGTGTCACATGCTTGATGATGTGAATGTGATGGAAATTTATTACATTTTTGCACCTTCACGAGATAACCTTTGTTTCTTTTTGCCATATAATTTTTTTTGTATATATATATAAAAAAAAATCTTGTCACCATTCCTACTTACATTTGTTTATTTGAGTTTAACAAGTAGTGATTCTTCCAGATTTTGGCACTGGTTACTGGAGTGCTGCTGGAAAAACAAGTTGTTATAGTGTGCCCAAATTTGGTAAGTTCACTTTTCATTGGAGTTTGTATCAATATATATATATAAGAAATTGCTCAGCAAACTTTATTTTATTTTTTATTTCAAAGCACAGAACAATAATTTCTTTCTGTGGCATAGATCGTGTTTTCTTTTTCTTTCCTTCTATCAATTAACTTTGAGAATTGCTGACCAGTAAAGGGTTGTTTTGTATTAGCTTTTGACTATTACACATATCTGTGCTACTGCAGGGTGTTCTATCAGCTACAGTGTTATCTGTTATTCCCATAATTCTACCATTTCAATGGCAGAGTTTACTCCTTCCAGTAAGTTTGAAGCTGAAACCTTGAGATTGATGTCACTTAATCATATCTTCTTGAACTTTTCCCTAGGTTTCAAGGTTAAACTTATGTTTATAAAAGTTGTTCAATCTGTCAATGTTGTTTAATTCGGAAAGAAGATTTTGTTTTACCAACAGTAAGCTTTACATGTGCCTTAGTTCATAGGTTATGTTAAACTCTATCTAAAAGCTTAAGCTATAAGTTTAAGGGCCTGATTAGTATGTTGAGCAGTCTCAAACTCCGAGCAGTTTGAATGTGGGATATTCCAACCCCTCTCCCACAATTACAGGGCCAGGTGGACTAAGAATTACATGGGAATCCAATTCAAATGGGTCATACAGGACCAAGACTATACCAGCTCTCATACCAATATACCATGTTAAACTTGATCTAAAAGGTTAAGTAAGTTAAGAGGAGGACCCAACTAGCATATCATTCGGTCTCAAGACTCAAACTTCACATCCTTTCAATGTGGGAAGTTCCAACAGTTCAAAAACCTTTTTCCCAAATATCGTAGAAAATAGTTAATGCAGTTTCCAAGCGATGCTTTCATAACCTTGACTGAATAGGTTTGACAAAAGTTTTCAAAGTTTGGCAACATCTTTTGTTCCACATTCCTCAACCTCTTACCCTTTCTTAAGAAGTTTCTTCAAGTCTTCAGAATTTTATTTCGACTCTTTCTTTAGATTTAGCTTTTATCACACTTTCCCTTAATGTTGGTATATAGTTTTAGGTTCATGAAACTATATTTATTGTTCATGTTAATACATAGTTGATATTATTGTCATTTTCATTCACACCAATATCTATTGATATTGTCAGGTTTTGCCAGCACCAATGTTTGATTTTCTTGATGCACCAGTTCCTTTCATTGTGAGTTTTATATGATCGCCTATGTGTTAAGTTTCATTTTTATAGCAGCCAAGATCGTTATGTCGCACATAATTGAAGAAAATTAACTACTCATATTTCAAAATCGAGTTTAAATTGAAAATTGTTATTTCAAGCTATTTTGACAAAATGTCTTCAAATATATATATATATATATATAGAGAGAGAGAGAGAGAGAGAGAGAGAGAGAGAGAGACTTCAGTAATTATCACCAATATCCACTCCAATGAATTCACGCCCTGTTGGATCCAAGCTGTTTTAATTAGGGTTAAGTACTCTGATGCCCCTCATCTATTCGGTAGTCACCGCACAGGTCGCTGGACTAAGAAGTTAGCTCCAATAGTACCCGGACTCT
>JAYMTA010006024.1:0-10805 GCA_036897625.1 Pelargonium cotyledonis | reverse complement strand
AGTGGCCTTTCTTTGTCCGCCTCGACGGCTTGATCGGAGAGAGTTTCTCGGCGAAGAAGCCCTCTCCCTCGCCGCCGGGGCCGTCCGGGACGCTCCGGCGGACGATGCCGCTGGCCTGGTCTCTCTCGTCTTCGGTCCCGGTTGGTCCCCGGTCCGGCACGCAGAAGCGGTCGTCTCTGGCCATGGCTCCGGTGGACTACTCGTCTTACTTCCTCCGTGACTACTCGATGTTTTCGGCTAAAATGAACCACGCGGCGGCGGAGGAGGATGGAGAGGATTCGGAGGAGTCAAGGTCCAGCGCCGGGAGCCGGAGGGACAGGGGAGGAGTAGGAGGAGGATACAAGGAGAAAGAGAAAGAGAACGAATTGAGTTTCACGGAATTGGCACAGGCGATTGAGAGGTTTGGGGAGATATATGAAAGAGTGGAAGGTGTTAAGCAGAGACAAATGATAGAATTGGAGAAGCAGAGAATGCAATTCGCTAAGGATTTGGAGTACCAGAGGATGCAATTGTTCATGGAGACGCAGGTGCAGCTTCAAAAGATCAAGCGAGCCAAACGCTCTTCAGGGGATGGTGAGTTTGACGAGACCCTCCTTTCAGCTTCTTCTTCACTGTTTTATTTGTTGGTATGATGGTGAAGTTGTCAACTTTTAGTGGCTTTTGAATGGTAGGTTTAGTGGTTGGCTTTTGAATGGTAAACACTTTCTTAAACTTCAAGTATTTACAGTGAATATGATATTTCGCTTGTATTGGTGGATTGGTATTTGTCTTGAGTGTGCCATTGATGGATTTCATTTCTAATTTCTAAAACCAACTTCAAAACACTAATCATTATAATCATTGCTTTTGATGATGAATGGAGGGTACAATAGAAAAATATGCATTTGGGGGTGTTGTTTATTACTGAAAATGTTTGTTTGAACATTGATGGCATACCTACTTTCTGGAGAATAGCCATCTAATGAAGACACCATAGCTGTTTCTCTCTATTGGGAAAATGTGGATTTTATAGCTTATGAAGAGCAGTTCCTTGTGTTAAAATTCAGCACAATGATGGCAATTTATAGACACTTGCAACCCTTGAATGATGCCATTGGACCTTATGAGATTATAGCTTATAACTTGATCTTTACCTTAGTCCCTCTTAGTTCAATTATTGAATATGTTGAAGATTAAAATATTCACATCTTATTAGTGTATAGAATTCATGTCCTTTTTGTTGTAGTTGGGGTGAGGTTCTTCAAAGGAGATTCCTCCCCTGTTTCATGCTTGTGGATCAGTCCTGTGCCAATGCTGGGTTTTTCAAATAATATCTTTGGAATGCTTAATTTATCCACAATCTGGTTTGGAGATTTGATGATTTTGAGTGCACAGCTTAAATCTGAACCAGTTGGCTGTTTTAGGTGTCTAATCATAATATATGACACAAATCCTTATATTTGCATTACTGTCCGTCTTAAGCTTAAGCTTAAGCTTAACTCTGTATATCTCCTATAGGAAGTTCCACCAGTTGTTTGGTATTGAGGTTGATATAATTTGGTCTTATAAAGCCTCCAATCCTAGTTGTTTGATTCAAGATCATCTTGTGAGAGTTGATTGGTTATGCTTTACAAGGAATTGCATATGCTTGAGGTTTCTATTCTTCTCAAAATAGCTATTTCTGTTTTAGAATGGTTCCTCAAAGCTTACAGTTAATGCTGATAGAAAGCCATCTATTATACTCTATTCGTATATTCTGCATAAGTCCTCACTAACACATCAGTTTACCCGTGGAAGTTGGTTTTGTTCATGGTTTTTGCTAGTGTTACTGTAGCTATATATATATATAAGCAATCAGATAAATTAGATTTAGCTTTTTGTATTCCAAGTGATTCCAGATGGTTGTGATGATATTAGAATGGTGTGCATAGATCCACCATTGAAGCAAGCTTGTAATGCTTAATCTTATTGTTAAGTTCTTGCTTTTATACCTACAACTTTTCATTTAGTGTTCTTGAACATTCAAGTCTAGGAATCATATTCACTATATATGTATTGTTTATAGTACTGAGTTCATGCCAAACCTTACCTAGGAGTTGAAGCTTAAGCAAAGCTCGTTGCTTGTAGTCTATTTTCCCCTACATGTGGGGAGATTCCAAAAGCTTGTAAACATACATATTGTAGTCTCTCAATCTTGGTTTGATTATTTCTATCTGTGCTTTATGCCGTAACTAGGGGGTTCAAACCCGATACTTCAAAATGAATTCAAAGCGTCTAAACAATTTGGCCCAACAAAACCGGGTAAAATCCCGTCTCAGTGTAACCTCTCACTACGGCACATCTGTTTGGCAGGAAATTCTCCAGTATTTAATAACAACGTCGCTGCTGATGTCATCTTCACTTTTGCTAAATTGATGTATATGTCATAACAATACAATCCTTACCTCCATTGGCTTTCCAAGCTCTCATGCTTGTCTCAATCAGACTCTGTAGTATTTGACTCGTTTGGTTGTATTTTCTTCAGCATCTTCTATTCTGCATAATTTTTTTCTTCCCTATATATCACAAGGATTCTTCTAAAATTTACCTACAGATGTTGCTCCTTCCCATGTAAAAACTGAACATTTAGTCAATATTATACACACACACAAACATATACGCATATATACACGCACTACAAGAAAAAACTTTATCAGTGACGGAATACTTTATCAGTGACGGAATTAGCTGCGGTCCGAAAACCGTCACTAATCAGCGACAAAATATCATTGATCAGCAACAGACGATTCTGTCGCTAGTAAGCCTTTTTCTTGTAGTGATGCATGGAAATGATATTAATTATTTAATGTGCATAAACCTATATGCATTTAGACCTTTTCAAATAAAATGAAAAAACATGAATTAATTATTCGAATTGCATAAAATGATATAGGAAAAAGAGGAAGAACCTAACTCTAACAACATAGGAGTTAAGATAACAGGTTACTTTCCATTCGAAACCCCTTTGTTGATGTACATGACTAGACTTGGAAAAAAAAAAAACTAACGCGTTTGTATTTTCCAACTTTTTATAAATACTATCTTTTTTCTTTTAAACGAAATATATAAGGACTGATGAAAAGTTGTTCGATAAAAACACGTGTATTTCTAACTTGGTACATTTTGGGCCATGTGAAATAAACAGCACAAGCAACCAATTAAAGTAATATTTAAGTAGAAGATTGCAGCATTATAAATATATATAAAACAATAATACACATATGAAAGAGTTTGATCATATGATCCCATAAAAGAGAGAGCTCATAGATTTAAAAGCAAAAAAAATGGAGACTGAAATATGAGTCCCCATATGAAAGTTATTTAGCTAAATTGCATCAACCCATCCCTTCATTTATAGCTATTTGCAAATCAAGCAGTATTTACACAGAAAACTGCTCTCAACTTCATTATCTTTTTGTCTTAATTTCCCAATTCCTTTCATTTTGGTTCATTTGGCTCATGCATATGGTCCTGCACACACAAATATCGAACACCAATTTAGTATCAAAATCAAAAAGGAAACGTTTAGTCGCGTACATGATAAACGTGTAATGTACAAATATTGTAACTATAATAGATTATCAACTCAAATAACAGTTGTTGACGGTTGATGCACAATATTAACTTTATACACCTATAGGTGTATTTCAAAATGTTTCCAAATGTTTCTAATCATACCTTAATAACTCAAAGTTTGATAACGAAATAAGAATAGTGTAGGTAAAACCGAGTATATGATTATAAAGTAAAAATTTGAAAGTTCTATCGAATCTAATGTAATATTTGAAACTCATTCATGGATATAAATCTGACTGGTATATTTGTTTCAAAATCTTGATTACTATACACTAACAAACGACCAAATTATAAGAAAACATGTGCTAGTTTCATTTTAGAACTTTGATAAGATGAGAGACAATGTATAAGATCAACCAATTATGGTCATTACATATAACCATAACTTCTCAACTCCAAGATATATAATTCCAAAATAAAAGATCATAAAACTTTAGAAATGGAGCAAATTTATTGTCCCACACAATCCAATATTGGACAACACAAGATCTAACTAGTGAGAGAAAGAAGACAAAATCTCAAAACTACCCTTGCAAAGATTTTATGCACTAAAGAAAAGCAATCCATGGGTAACTATTAACATTAAATTATGGAATAGTGATATAATATTAATTAAAATTGGCATTAGTGTAAAAATCTTCAATGATAAGATTGTTATATTAAAATTATAGATTAATGAAGATAAGACGTAAAAAAAGCATGCATGAAAACTATAATATTAATTAACTGGAAAGATAAGAAACCTTCAAAACTTAATTAATTTCTCTTTGGTTACTAATTATCTTTCCCTCTTATTTAAATCATATTAACATAAAACAATGATGGGTTTGGAGAATCTATTGGTCCATCAATGAAAGCACAAAAATCTTCAGAATCTCAGAAAATCAAAATTAGGGAAAAGTTAACAAAATACCATAATTTTACAAGTCACAAAAAATTAAATATTGCAGGCACCAAAAAACAGTGTTTTTGCATGATTTGTTGTGTGGGTGACAGAGAGAAACCAGCTATGGTGATTATGAGCTTATTGAATTTACATGATCTCACTCACATTTTTCACCATTGCATTAATGGTTCTTGAGACCAAAATGGAAGATAATAATAGACTCATTTCCATGTTTGTTCTCTCCTATGCATATTAGGTTTATTGTTTTGGGGTCTTTCAATAGAGCAATTTGATCATTTTGTTCAACCAAAATGCTTATATGTGTGTGTGAAGATTGTTTGCACACTTAAATGGACATACATTTTGGTTTACAAAAGAAATTTAGTTTTATGGGAAATATCCAAATAACAAACATGGATAAAAGAAGCACAAAAACAAACAAAAAAACACGAAAACTCGAAAACCAATTTAATTTTGATGCTTTCAAGAAGCATAATATGAGAATTGGTAGTAGTAGTAGAGCGAACGACATGTCAACTAGTATATATAGCAAACACAATACATGACTTTTTCGTACGTATCTAAATGGCTACATTTTGTTTATGAACAAAATTGTGGTTGCTCTTGCCTAAATTTTGGTCTCAATGAATAAAAAGCGGTCGAAATCATAGGTGAATACGTAATCATTTAAATTACGTCCGTTCTACGTTATGATCTTAACGAAGTCTTTTATTCAGTGCAAAAAATTAAGCTAGTGAAAGAAGAGAGGAATAAGCAGAAACTGATACTTCTGTATATCAATTATTATCGAAAGTTCTTAAATGTTTAATTGACTGTTCACATTGTACCATAATTGAGTGATTTTAGAGCAACAATTTGCAAATTTCATGAGAATTATAGTAATTGGTTAAGCAAAAGATCAAAACCCCACATCACACAACAAAACTAGTAGCTAATCCAGACATAGAAGAAGCAATGAAATAAATTACCAATATTTTGCCATTGGAAATCAAGAAAACTGCATGGTAGAGCTTGGATCAGCCATGGTTGATCCAAGGCCAAGCTTGCTCTGACCAACAGGCTGTTTCTTCTTCTTCTTGTAAGGGATCCCCCTAGCCTTTGCTTGGCACTCCCGGACCTCCCGGAGATAAACCCGAATTGCACCACTGGCAAACGGGTTTGTCTCCGTGGGGCCTCCGTTCTCCTCATAGGCCGCCCTAAGGCGGCCTATGAGGGCATCCAGGCTCCCCCAGGCTTGCTTGAGGGGGCAGGTGCAGGGAGCGGGCGGCTCCCGCTGCCCGAAAAACATGCAACCTTGGAGGTGAACCTTAGTTTTTCCGAACTGGTCGAGGTACCGGAGGAAGTCGAGCACGTTGTTGCAATTGCATCGGGAGAGAGGAACCGGAGGCCTCTGGTTCTTCAAGAACTGCCCAAAGGTGTTCCAGTCTCTCCTCTTCTGCGACTCGTAGCGGCTCGGCGTCGCCGGAGGGTCGCCGCCGGGAGATCTTGAAGAGCCCTCAGCTATGTCCTTTTCTCTTGGGACAGACATAGTTGCTATAGCTCTGGCTCATCACTGAATTATTTAGGATCATATAGAGACATGTATTTGATTTTTGAATTTGATAATTAATAAAAGCAAACAAAAATTGAACAAACAGGATATATACAGTACCATCCCTTATTTTCTTGATTTTTTTTTTTTTTTTTTGAAATTTGTTGTTTCTTGTAATAGTCCCAAAACATACAATTATTGGAGGCCTTTCTTTTTATCAAATAGTATTTGAATTTTGATTAAAGGCTATGATTAATTACCATTACTAACCTAAACCTATGACTCAGTAGTCACTACTATTTCTTTGTCATTAGTGATAGTAGTAGACATGTACTGTTGTGAGTGGTAGCTTTCTTTCTCTTGTATATGATCATAATCATTCATTTTACTGTAAACTTGTGAAATCCGTATGTAAATATTATCTATAATTTATATACGTGTATATTACTTAATATATAAATTCAGTTATCATTTACTATATTTACACGCATGCTTGAGGATGTATGTGTAACAATATAAAATAGTGTAATAGTATTTAGTTTTTAATTTTCTTCAAAATTATGAACAGTTGGAATAGCATTGATCAAAAAATTTTCAGTTTTACTATTACAATTTACTATTGTGATTGTTTACATAGATTCCATGAATTGAAATAGAAAGATTAAATTAATTGCAAAAATTATACAACTTGACTTAAACTCTCTCTCTCTTTAATTGCAAAAATTATGCTCTCTCTCTCTCTCTCAAATTATGCTCTCTCTCTCTCAAATTATGCTCTCTCTCTCTCTCTCTCAAATTATGCTCTCTCTCTCTCTCTCTCTCTCTCACACACAGACTAAACCTAAGCCAATTTGAAAGTCTAAACCAATTAGTTTTTGGCTTATATTAAGCATTAATAAGGTAATAATATCTCCTTTATCCAGTAGTTCACTTCGCTCCTACAAATTTACTTGGTTGGACACATGTGAAATTTAATAATATATTACGCCTCATTCACTTGACTTGATATTATTTTTTTAATGAGGTGTCACTGACTAAACCTAAGCCAATTTGAAAGTCTAAACCAATTAGTTTTTGGCTTACATTAAATCATTAATAAGATAATAATATCTCATTTATCCAGTGGTTCACTTCGCTCCTACAAATTTACTTGGTTGGACACATGTGAAATTTAATAATATATTATCGTCTCATTCACTTGACTTGGTCCAAGCAAAGAATGTCGTGCTCATATTCATTTTTCAATTATGAATACACACACACATATATATAGTAAATGAAATATGAGCCAAATGATTTTTAGCTTAGATTAAGCCAAGCCAATGAGGTGATGACACTTTATTATTTTTCACTTATACTCATCCAAATGAATTGGTGGGAGCGGAGCGACCCACCCGAATCCAAGTATTTTAATAAGATGTCACCATCTCATTAATGACTTAACCTAAAGCAAAAAATAATTAACTTAAGTTCTCGTTTCGTTATATATATATATATGTGAGAGATCAAATTAAGACATGATGCTATTGTTTCTACTTTCTATGCAAGCATAAATGGTAAAGGCAGCATCTTGACTCATGAAACCTAGGTTTGGCATTCAATCAGTGGTCATTAGTTTCTTAGATGGGAAAAAGTAGACCAACCGTCAACTCCCAAAATCTTTTGCTACCATTCTACTTGTCACTGTCATATCACATTTTTATAATGTGCTGATATTTTCATCAATAATTGAGAATATACTTAAATCTTATACTTAATGAAACTTAATAATTTTCATATTTGAAAGCACTGTTGTACGCATGTCTAATCTACTGTTCATTTATTAGTATGTTTTTTTTGTCTCAATGTTGAACTTTTTTTCTAAAAAAAAGTAACATTTTAAGCATGGAATGACAAAAAACAACCTAGTTCTGGAACAGGCTTCATAGGATTATACTTTTGTTTTATTTAAGACTACCTTTCACATTCCATTAATGAATGACAATAAGGACAAGAAAAATGGCAGCAAAAGATCTTGAGAGTTGAGAGTATCTAATTTGCTAATTATGAGTAGTGAACCTAAGAATACCAAAACCAGATTTCATGAGTCAAACTGCTGCAAAGCCCCTGCTATACATTGCTTAACAACAACAATAATAATAATAAGAGTTTGAGAACTGGTATGAAAAAATATTGTTGTGTTTGAGAACTTTAGAAAGTAAATATGAAAAAAAATAATAATAATATTGTGTTTGAGAACCAATATTTTATTTGAAATGTCGTGTTTGAGTAAAATAAAGTGTTCAAGAGCTTTGAAAATTTGGATTTTGATTTGAGTTAAATTCTCTAGCAACATGCTTAGAACATGAAATTTCAAACGACAATTTTTATCTTATCATTTGAAATTTATGATTTCTCAAATATTATATTTTTATTTAAAATATAATATTTAAAATATAAAATTAAATTCATGTTTCAAAACACAAATTTATGTGTGAATGGGCAGCTAGTCAGTATTCTTAATTAATCTGTTTCAAAAAAATTAGAAAGGAGAGTATATATAATTGTGGGGACATCTTCCCCGCTACTGTGTTTCTAAATTCATGCTTTAAAATATACAAAAAGTTGAACATAATTATTATTCGATTTAAACATGAACACAAACATGTGATGGAAAAAAGAGTTCAAATAGTAAAATTATATACAAATGAAAGAAATTCGTCAAAATGTTATGAAAACCAGTCTTTTCGATTTAGTTTGGTTTGGATTTAACGTAAAAAATAATCTTAATATATTCAAGGAATGTTTATGTGCACAAAATTTGTTCATCCAATATATTTTAATATTTTTCAAAACAATCTAAACATGTTTTCACAAACATTAAAATATATTTTCAAACAATTTTTTTACACAGCACTGTTTGGTTGCCTAGAATTACCCATATTTTTCATGCATTAATAAATAAAACTAGTGAGTTATATTAGGGCATGTATGCATTGATCCTCCCAGCCAGAACCTGCCAAAAAAGATCTTCAGTTCTAGAACAAGCTTGATAGATGTTAGTTTCAACAAAAGGTTCATCAACAAAATGTTCATCTATATATTTTTGGATTATTATGCTTCTTTCCATGACAAGAAAACCTTAATAACCACAGTTGATTTTGAGAGTCAATGTACATCTATACTGTTCAATAATCCACTTTCTAAAGAACAGTATGTCAATCCAAAACCAGGTTTCATGAGTACATTAAACTGTTTGAAAATGATTCTAGAAAGTACTTGTAATTAAATATTAATTTAATGGTGTACTAACTTATAATCCTCTAATTGTATTTTCCTTTAAACCAAACATTGTCATTATCAGAAACTACTGTGTAAAGAAGACTATTAGTTACATGATACGTAAGCTGAAAATAAAACCCACGAAGCCTGTTCTGGAACTCGAGCTTTTTCCTTATAATTTTGAGAGCATTATTGCATGCATGTCAAAACACACTGTCATTTATATTTCATTTATATTGAAGTGCATGCATGTACCAACCATAAATGTTAAAATGGCCATTAAAGAAAGGCATGGCCTGAAAAAATGGCCACCAATATTCTTTGAATTAACTATATATATTGAGAGTATATGGTGATTCTAGGTGTATGCATGACAAAAAAGGAAATAAATGAACAGTTTTATGACATGCATGCACTAGTGCTCCCAAGAATTGAGCCACAAAAAGCTCTAGTTCTAGAACAGCCTCCATGGGGCCATTTCAGCGTCATCAGTCACTCTTCAAGCTTCTTTACAGTTTTTGCAGTAACTCCATGACATGACAAGCTACTTAAAGGGCTGCACAAGATCATGGAGAGACAAAGTATTGAATATTCTAACACCTACTCTTTCCTGCTATGAACATTCAACCAATCAAAAGATTCAAAATACTAGCTAGGTTTTCACTAGTCAAGATGCAAGTTGGAAACTTCAAGCTTTGAAAATGTGTAGCCACCTTGACCACCCAAGACATGCATTTCATAGTAGTAAATATTGATTTTGTATCATGGATATATACACACATACATGGAAAATATAAGTATTTAATTTCAATGACAATATTATGGATTGAGAGTGAGTTCAACTAAAAAGAAAGAGAATGATATTTATTCACATACGAATGATTTGAGATCACAAAATATTTTGAATAAAGTAATTATATAATGGTGTTTGAGACTCGGCTCTCTTTCTACGTTGTTTAAAACAAATGTTGTTTATAATTTTGAAAAATGGTATTACGAGTTGAATATTTAATAGCATGGATCATCTTAAATTGAATTATTTTAACAATGATTGGAAACACAATTCTTTCCGTAATTCGTATAACATCTGAAATGATAGTGGTCTGTAATTATAGACAATATGAATGGGATATATAATAGTAAATGATAAGAGTATGAAAAGAAAGGTTGCTATATATGTCTCACCCACTATGCATCATTTGAAATAAAATAAAAGTGAATGGGGATTAGGTTAGCATGTGATCTTATTTTGGCATTAAACCTAATGTGGTTGTTTTCTTGCATATTACACATAAATGCTTACTTGCCATGATTCATTGATTCGAGACTCAGCGGGAAACCAGAGGTTTACATCAATTTGATCATGATGGAGATGACAGCCGACCATTCTCATGGGGTCCCAACCTACAGATGCCCATATGAAAATTTTCAAATCAGTAGACAAATCTATAAATATATTTATGGCTTAAAAGAATTTTATCGAATAATATAATACGCTTCAAAGAACTAAAA
>JAYMTA010006023.1:0-10806 GCA_036897625.1 Pelargonium cotyledonis | reverse complement strand
TGGGCTTTATGTGGTCCAACCAAATCAACCCACACTCAATTGGCCTTAATAATGCAAATCAGCCCAAAATATACTTCCATGTTAATTACATATTTGAAGGACAATTTAGTCAATTTCATATTTTATATCTACTTCAAGTTTTTTTTTTGCCAAACATATAACTTCATTAAACACTACTTCCAACTGCTTCAAGTCATCAATTTATCAAACATAATTGATTTTTGTAAGATATAGCTTCCAGCTGCATCCATAGCTTCCAACATCTTCCAGTAAAATCTATGTTTTGCCAAACAAGGCTTAAGAACACAATCTATGTGTGAGTTTAAGATTATATTGTAACTAAAAACTTTATTCACACGGCACGTTAAAAAAAATCTTACGTGATTAAGTATAATTATTTCTATTTTGAGACAAAAAAAATTAAAATAAATATTGTGATATATTTAGTAAGCATAATAACTAAACTATTAACTTTCAAAAGTATACACTCATTTGAAACAAAAATTCAGAACCAAAAAAAAAAAAAGAACTCGACATTCATCATCTCAAAAAAATATAAAAATAACTAATTTATTTCAGAACATTTGTTTGTAATTCATGCATAACAAATGTTCCAGAATAGTAGAAAATAGACAATTATTTTAAGATAAAATTTGAAGGAAAAAGAAAAAGAAGACAATAAATTTGGTGATACAAATTTTTGTAATCACAATAATACTAAAAAGAAAGTAGAAAAAAGTTGTTGAATCAAGCTGGCTACATAAATAATTAGCCGAAAAGACATAAATAGTTGAATCTATTACTACTAATTGAACTTTAAACATGACCATGCCTTACAGCTACCTGCACTCAAACTTCCAGTTTTATTGGGTTGAGCTAAACTGGCAATTGCAATATGGCCAGCCCGGTCCCTTGCCTTTTTTTATATACACACACTTTTTGAAAACGAAGCATCAATCAGCAACAGAATCAATAGCAATAGCAAACCCAGCTAAGAAATCATGCATTTATATAAGAGTATGACATACAAAATTGACAATTTAACAAGTTGGAACCATAAAGTTCCCCACCATCATTACTCTTTACAATTTCTTCTCCCCCATACGTCTCTACCAACACTACAAACACCATTCATTTCAACTTTCAACATAAATCCAATGCTATGATTATGATTGTTTTGAAATTAATTATCTTCTCGAGATGGCACCAAACACCAAGCTTTGATTACTCAAATATCTATTGTTATTTCCTCAACAAAGAAAAAAAAAATACCAACAAGAAATTGTAAATAGAGAACAATAGCTAACTATTTTACAGCAGTCAGGTTTGATACTGTATCATCTTCCACCCAGCCAAAATAGTAAAGGGAAGCCAAACAAATCAGTACATCTGTGAGGACAAGACCCACCACATCAAATACAAACTTTGGAGCAAATAAACCCCAAACCTGCAAAGGGAAATTGGCAGTAAGAGAATTGTGTTTTCTGTACAGACTAGTGAAATGGAAACATTACGGTGAAGGGATGAACATACCATCAAATGTCGCCTATGCATGGTAACACATAATAGAGTGAAAGTGACTGTAGTGGTCATGATGAATCCATACATCAAGTATACCTAAGAGAGAAATGATCGGTCAGCCTCTAGAGATTAAATAAGCCATCCAAAGCATACACACTGCTAAAGATTTCAGCTGGAAAAGTTTCAGGCACAGCAGGGTTGAAATATATTCTTCACCACTTAAATAAGCCAATGTGGCTTTATATTACCAAAGGTCTCAACTAGCAAAGTCTCCAGATGGTTGTACAACAGGGTAGGGTTCTATTCTTCATCACGATTTAAAGTCTGGATAATTGTAACTATTGCTAACCAACCGTACAAAAAATTGGAACATGAGACATAATATGACTCTAATTTGCCGACAAGAATGTTGAAAAATGATGTATTGAACATAGAGATCTATCTGAAGAACTTACCCTGGATAGCTGCATATAAAGGAATGGGCTCCTATGTTTGCTCGACAGATGCCGGCATGGAACAAGAAATGGAAGTCCAAATATTGCTAGTATGTGAGATAAGCCAAATGTATCAATTGTAAGAAGAATTGCTTGGCGAATAAGAATGAATTCATCAAACCTGAAAGTGTATATGTTTAGACTTTAGAATCATTCACCATTGGAGCAATGAAAATAATCTCACTGACTGCGTCAACTGAGGGGTTGGTTTAAACTTGAAATTATATCTCATGCTTATAGAAGTCAAATAAGTGCAAATTATGCCAGTGCCACAAAAGATATGTTATGCTTAAGCTAACTCGCAATCTCATAGACTATCTAATACTAAATATGCATGCAGTGAGCCATGACTCACCCAATAAAAGCAGCACCATATCGGAGGCCATCAAAAGCACACCTGAAAATTTTGATAATGGTTAAGAAATACTGGGAAGTGAAAACAAAACTTAAGCCATACAAATATCTTCATATAAAACAAGGGATAAAATGCTTATTTTTACAGGGGTGCAAACCATGGAAATTCCAGAACCAAACACAATATGTAAATGTAAAGTAGTCATGATGAAATAGTTTCAGAAAACTTCCAAACCTAAAAGTATGTGCTTCTTACCAGTGACCAGAGCCGAAAAATAAACACACAGCTAACAGGTGCCATTGTGTTACTGATAGAGGATTCAAACTTCCAGTAACTCCATCCTTTTCTACATTTTCCAACTTCATTATGCAATAACCTGTCAAAGAAAACCATATATATCCAACTCAAATCATGAAAGCGCCTATTTAAATGACATATGGAGACACGATTGTAAATTTATACTCCTTTTTACTTCATTTTCTTATCAACATTTTTTTTTCTTTTCGGGATTGTCAGCAAGTTTTTTCTAGTATGGACTTTGGAAAGTGAGGCTCCAATTAGGTGTATATGGAAAATAAAATGAACCAATCACACGGTTGCATGCGAATGCAATAGAAGATGTTCCCTTTAAAAAGTTGAGTTTACGTCGTAGACCAAAACATATGGGAAAGGTCAGACAATGTAAAAATCACACTCAAGATAATTCAACCAAATGCAACCTTGAAGCAACAATAAAGAAAAATCACCTCCAATAACTGATGCTAACACAACCAAAGGACCTTGCTTTCCCAATAGAACAATGACTGTTGCACTCCACGCAGATAACATGCCCAGTGTTTTAACACTCAAGCTTTTTTGACAATCCAGACTCTTATACCCGTTAAACAGCTGAGAAAGTACCAATAACAACAATTGTCCAAATCCAATAGCATAAATTATTCGAGGAATGTAGTTTCTTTCGGTGCTTCTAGACAGTAGAGCTATTTTCAATATGTCACTTTCAGAAACCCAAAGCACTGCTACAAGCATATAACTTAAAATGGTGCCCATGACAACATATTTCAAAATAGCCCCAGTAACGCTGGTAGCAATGCTTATATACAGTAGGTATGCCAACAGAATCAGAATTAAAATCGGTAAGACTTCAGCTACATACACCCAAACAGAATGACCAATGGAAGTCGCAAATGTCCATGAATGACTCTTGCTCAGAAATTGAGAAGTAGCAGCCTGCTTTGATAGCCCGACTTCAATAGTAAATCTGACAGCTGAGATTAACAGAAGAAAGACACCTGCCTGCATTACATCCCAAATAGTAAGAGCATCACAAGGAATCATCTTTCAAAACCTCCCCAAAAGTAATGGTCATAGACAAGTAACATGCTTTTAACCAGCAAAGAGAGTGATCGAACACAAGTACTTACCTCTAATAGCATCTTCTTTTTCATGATTGAATAACGCAACTGGGCAATGGCAGTTGTGGCCAACAGAAAGTTTGCCACTTTTCCTTCTTCCACTGATCTCAACATTGAAAGAGGGACAAAAAAAGCTAGAAGTGTTAGCTATAAACTATGATCAGAAGAAACCAATTAGTACAAGGGACATGAAACTTACAAATGAAACTATTTGAAAGGAGGCTGCATGCGCGTATTGCCATGATAAAAAACACAAAAGGTAATCCAAAAGAAAGAGCAGAATCTCCAAAAGAAGCAGCAGAAAACCCATATTGTTTGTAAACCCATTTAATAGCAAGAAGATGGACAGCAAGTGATAGTAGCATAATGCCAAAACCAAAAGTCATCATCTTTATATTAAACTCAGTCCATTTGGAGCGTGCCAGCTCAGCAACACTTGCTAAGAAATTAAAATATGCATCAATTTGCCTGTGAAGAGCAGGTAATGATGAATCACAGTTTTCCCTTTTATGCAATAGTAAATTCTTAACAGTGTGAGACCAGTGCTCTTCTGCATGAGCATACATGTCTGCAATATGAAACATATCTTCCGAGGAAAATCCAATAACTGATGAAGCAGAATATATATCAATATATTTTTTCACCTACATAGGAACCGCATTTCATTAGAAAGAGATGATATGCAAGGAATGACAGTACCTAGGGCGAATTTTAAACTCTTTAAGAGAGAGAGAGAGAGAGAGAGCCATAAATGTGGTTACCTGCCAAGAATTAATACAGAGAACATTGACATAATTTCTCATCCATTCTTCTATATCTGACTGATTCATGCACTTTTCCGTGTTAGTGTCTTCTAAATTCCATGTGCCAGCAGCTAAAGCATACAGCTCTGGATTAACATGCCCAATGCTGGAAAGAAATTAATCTCATCATGAGCATTAATTCCTTATAAAACATCAAATCATCATGAAGCAAAGTAAAAACATGATTGTATAATGGTAAAATTATATACCATAATATCGAGTACTCACAACATGCACAAGAGTAACTTTGATACAACAAATGAATCTACCTATGTTCTTGAGAAATAGAGGTTAAAACATCGGTCTCAGTCACTAAAGCGAAAAGGATAACACATCCACAGGTGCAAAAATTGTGTGTCATACGTCCCATACCAACTAAACTTAAAAATCTATACATAACACTTAAACATTGGCTACGCAAATAATAGTCGTGTTTGAAGCATTCATTATAGTAAAACTTCAAACTTAGAAACCTAATTGTTGAAGAAATATACGTCACAAATGCTAATTTGCCAGCGCATTGATATATGCAAGTGTGCTGTCTACTTTAAACTAACCAGAGGAATGACTGGCAAATATTAACACAAATATAGCCAATGAGACTGACATTAACATAAACCCTGAAGCCAATAGGAAAAAAAACTTGTTATTCCTTAGTTAATATCTCTGTTTCAACATAAGTGTTAGAAGAAAAATATTGTTTCAAAATAAGTGTCTTTCTACAATTTCAATATAAAAATACACAACTTTCCAATTGTACTGCTTTCATCATTTCCAAGTGAGTTAATGATTATTAATCCAACAAGAAAAGTGAATAATTAAACAAGGTTAGTTTGGTCATTTAAGTTGATTTCTTAATATGAGTGAGTAAACTTAAAATGACAATTATTTTGAAACGGAGATAGTGTTAAAGAATCCTAACATCACTTAGTCAACAAAATATATCAAAGAAAACAATATTACAGGAACAATATTGGCTAGCCCAAAGCAAATAGATGAGAATACCTAAGATTAAGATAAACTGGTCAATTCTTTATAACATTCGTTTTGATAAAAATGATGATGGTCTATTTAGAACTGAGAGAGAGATTGCAAAGAAGACATGTACGATCGTTTTACCATTAGTGGTTTTAGGAATTTTGTGTTCCTATATGTATCTAGAGATGGAACTTGATAGGATGCTTACACTGCACCTTCCGTAAGGAAAAGGGATACCAAGCATAGCTGAAACAGTTACTGCAAAATCAAGCTGCAGAAATGAGTTGAGTAAATAGATGACTTAGGAGGAATACATAATTTAGAATAGTAAAAGGAGATTCCTGGACATGACATGCAGAAAAGGCTGATCATTCTTACTTGTTGGACGGAGCTAACACATGTCTTCTTCCCATCCTGCAATAAATGATGACAAACCAAATACTATTCAATATACCAATATAACATAGAAATAATATCCTTGTGTTGCTATGGTTCAGAATCTGATTAATATGGCATTCAAGAAGTGTGCACACACAATCACAAAATCTTGGAATACGTGACATGTGCAAACAGTCAAACACAAACTAAACAATATATAAATATTTGCATATGTTGGTGTGTATGCATCCATGTACTAATGCATTCAGTTATTTGTTGAGAGGATATACCATATCTAATTCACATGATGAAGTATCTAATTCAGAAGGAATGGAAGATGGGGGCTTCTTAAAACCCATGGCAAATATAGATGTTTCAACCTGTAAGGCAAAAATTCAAGTTAGAATAATAATTTATTTTTTAAACCAGATCATGTTTCTAAGAAATATGATTACTATCACACCTCTTCAGCACTGCCTCCACCATGATCACCATTCATGGTTTGTCCATGGTCACCCATCACTAGAAGAAAAGTATTCTCATGCAAGCCACCTGGTCCAGATTGGCTCTCCAGTACTTTGATTACTTTCTGAAGCAAAATCAGTATCCATTTCAATAACATAATTGGAAAAGGTAGCAGAGCATTTTCAACCAAAGAAATATTCTTACATGCCTAAAACAATGTATTAGATCCAACAAGCCTACTAACAAAAGATAACCAAATAAGACCAATATCTCCGTATCTTATTCTCAAGCAATAAATAGACTGGAGGTGCAATATACATATTAAATGGTAAAAACACTTGCCTCTAACACAGAATTATACTGCTCCAGTTTTTCTATCATAGGAATGGAATCAACACCAAATATATGCCCAGCATGATCCTGAACCACATAATATATTGAAAGTCAATGTTCCCAATACAACCCGCATGAATATATGATCAAAGGACATAAATTGTCCTGCTTCAGTTGAAATTGTTCTTAAAAAGGAACTTGTGATTATCTTATCATTCAAGCAAGAAATAAGAAAATGTAGCCAAAACTAGAATGGTTCTTAGCACCTCACTCAAACTCAAATTCTCTTGCAAAAAGATATACCAGTTTAATCATCATAACAGATTTGATACCACAATAAAATTAACTAGCTGTCCACAATAAAATCAACACACACAAAAAAAGTAGCTGGCCACACAGATGGAAGTTATAGCATTAAGGAATTGGGAATTGGGGAAAATAAGTTTCAAGCATCTGATAATTGTTATGATAGTTGTACTCTTGATCATTCAGACTTCTTTGATTAACTTTAGTGAGCGTGATGAAGTCATTCTCCTGCAATACTCATCATAAGCTGGTTTTCAGTTCTTAACTAGCATTTCCATCCTTGACAAGGCCATGTATTCTGATATACACTCTCAATAGATTTAATAAATGCAAACACTTCCACAACTTGACTTGAATTATGATTAAATGTTAAGCATGAGGAAGAAAGGCATGTGAGCGTTCTACTTTGGTAGTTGATGCATAGTGTAGATAAACTGTCACTGCAATACCTGATTACATGGTGCCCAAGATCAAGGGTACCTCTTGTTTGACCCATTACAGTAGTCTCTTTCTATGTCCCTCCCTCTCCCTCTACCCTATATCTATCTTTCTAATTCAATTGTACTCTCCATTTTTCATTTCACATAAAATTGATGCAGTTACATAATTCCTCTAAGTATTAGTATGTATTTTAGTTATGCATCTCTATTTTCTAGTAAACAAGAAACAAATATGCTTTGTTGTCATCACGTGTGTGCACAAGCCCATGAATTCTTGCTCAATAATGTATGACTTTCTTTCCTCTTTAAGTTGACAATTTCACATCACAACACCCACCATAAAGTCTTGGAAGATTATCTACCAAAAATCATACAGGCCATAGATATAGAAACTTGTTTCCCATATGACAATAAGAGCATGTCAATCATACCACGCCAAGAAAATGTGCAATAAGAACATCCCAATCTTCTTGATATAATGATGGAAGTAGATGTTCGATGCATCCGTTGTCTACCTGAAACAAAAATGTCACAAAATTTCAGCCATGGAAATAGTTAGTTTTTTCTATGACGAGGGAGTAGGGACCCTTAAGGGCCTACCCCAGGGAGGTATTACAGCAACCCATGACCTCCATCTCCAAACCCAGTGGAAAACAAGCATAGAAGCTGTCAGCCTGCCACACAGTCACACGTTGCCAACACCTCTGGACCACCTTGAGGTGGGTGTAGCTATATAATAGTGTATTGCTTAGTAAAATATCATCGTAAGACCAATACCGTATCAAGATCCTTAACATTGAAAGAGGGGAAGGGATAAGATTTTTCAAAATGATGAGGAAACAACTGCATCCATGTGTCATCTCCCATCATAACTACTCGCTTCCCATTTTGAACCATCTGCAAGAGGATCAACCTATTAAATTTAGGTAAGACTAAAAAAGTGATGTACATTGCAGAAATTTGAACTACAACGTCCGGTAGTAATTTATGCAGAAATAAATTTTTTATATCAAGAAAAGACCTAGAGATGTCTCAGTCTATCAACTATCAAGAAGCTAACCTGATACAATAAGTTATCTTCAACAATTGCTGGAGCACCAAAGCTATTCCCAACATCAATAAAAGTAGGCAGTCCACCAGTTGTCAGTCCCTGAAGAAATTATAAAGGAAACACAACACTAGAATCAGATATCTCAAGCTTCAAATTGGCATGAAAGCAATCCAAATTGATTAAGTTTTGATTCATATACATTCTTAACTGGACACGAGATTTGAAGACCTAAACAAAGGACATATGCTTAGAGAATATCCTTAATGTCAAAGGGGGGAAGATGGTAAGAAATAAGCAAGAGCACCTGAGAAAATAAGATAAATATCATAGCTTAATGGTACTAGAATTGCAGTGCTGGGAAGCAGTCAAGCAGCATAGCTTCCAAGGTAAATCAGGTTCAGTATCAGCTGCCTTCTGGATTTTAGAGCAGTTTTCAGGTTGAATAATACATATCAAACTCGAAAGCAAGGTACCCATATCACCAGATAACCTTGGCTTCCTTAATAATAATATGAAACAACTACCAACTCTGTCAATGCACTGTCACTGACCCAGCAAACTATGGAAGCAGAGAGAATGCTAGTATAATTTAAAGCAGCAAAGAGAATCATGAAATTAATGAAGTTGCTGGAAATAACATGCATGCACTGGCTTGCTTATATACTAAGAAACTAAGTCTTCTGCGAAAGAAGAATGATGCCAGAACTAATTTTTGAAACATAAAAAGAACCAAGGATATTGCCTATTGGTATGTAAGTGTTAATCAAGAGATAAAAATGGTGTTATAAGAAAAATGCACACATTACAAAAGAGTGTTTGGATATAAATAGTATCCATCAATGAAACCGTAAAACCAACATCATTAACAAAATTTCAGTACTATAAGCTTAGCATTGAGTTTCGAATGCTAGTCAACATTAACTAGATATAGCAGTTTAACTTAACATTAGTTATGCAATCAATCAATATAACAAAAGGAGCAACAATTATCACCTTCAACCGTTGCAAACTAGTTGTAGGTGGATCTGCAATGGCCTTGAAAATCTTAGAAGACGATCCTTGCCCCGAGGCCAGCTTCTGAAGCACCCGTAGCTTGTCCATCCATGGTTTCGACTCTGTGAAAACAAGATGAGTATAGTTCAGTCATGAAATTGAAATAAAAATTCAAACGAAACAAGCAATTATCAGGAAGTCGCTCACCTTTAAAGAATGTGCTTGGGGCGAGAAAATCAAACCTGCAAAGA
Source organism: Pelargonium cotyledonis (assembly GCA_036897625.1). Taxonomy (NCBI): domain Eukaryota; kingdom Viridiplantae; phylum Streptophyta; class Magnoliopsida; order Geraniales; family Geraniaceae; genus Pelargonium; species Pelargonium cotyledonis. The sequence continues at coordinate 1,023 of JAYMTA010006023.1, read as the reverse complement.
AAATGCCACAGAACATAAATGAGATCGTATCAAACTATCAATCAATACAGAGTGGGGGCGGAGGAGGGAGAGTGACCTGATGGCGTCAAGAACAAGGAGGACGAGCCGATCGACGGCTGGCTTGTTCCAGCAACTCTGGTGCGGAGAAATGGCAGTTCGGTTGAGATTTGAAGGAGGAGGCGAGAGGCAGGAGGAATTGGAGACATCAGAGCAATTGCTGTAGTAGGGGAGCTCTGTTCTGGTGAGAAGGAAGCCGCGAGTGAATATGAGCAAAGCAGCACCGTGAAGCAACATTATCAACCAGAACGGCCATATCTGGCTCCATTTTCCGATCCCCCGCCGTCCTCTCCGGCATTCCTTCGTCTTACCACGAGTCATTGTTTTCGGCTCCCAATTCTTGTCGCAGATTATGAGGACGAAGTAGGAAGGAAGGAATGATTTTATTCAGAATGGGCCAGTGTAGACTCAGTCCAAGTTTTGATCTAAGTTAGGCCCAAGCCCAACTCAAGCTACCGGACGGAATCGGATATTATATTGCAAAAAATTTGAGATATGTTTTTTTCTTAGAAATAGTGTTACGTATAGATAGTGATCCAACTTCAATTAAATCCTCAATTTAACACACTAAATTTCAAGTTAGTATATTATTTTTCAATTTGTACCAAAAAAAAAAAACAAATATGGGGAAATTTCACATGAATGCTTTTTACTATTGACTTAAATCACATGTAGATAGGGCTGTTCAAAATGAACCCGCAACCCGCCTATCCATTTGCATATGCCCGTTCATCTTTGAGCAGCAGACAGCCCAGATGAGCCCGCCCGCTCATCAATGGCTCAGCGAGCGGGAGAGAAAAGCCAACCCACGGGCCAACCCACCCGTCTGCTCATCCTACAAACCCTAATACTACTTAATATATATAGTAGTTTTCCCATCATTTCCAACCCTAATGATTTAGCCTCCCTCTCTTTCTCTCCAAATTTTCTCTCTTTCCCAGATTTTCTCTCAATCTTCCCAAATTT
>JAYMTA010006022.1:0-10809 GCA_036897625.1 Pelargonium cotyledonis | reverse complement strand
TTAATTAATCGCCGACCAAGTCCCTAAGGATCGATATCCGGACTTCTCAGTCCACTATTACAAGGTCGACAAAGGTACACTTGCCTGAGCCGGTGGTAGGTCCATGAAATCAAAATTTACCAGGTCATGGATACCAAGGCTCTTAAGACTAAGCACAACATTTGCTAGATTCGTCTTTTGTATTTCAGGTACTGTATTATCATCCAAAACATGAATATAGTTGTGAGTATACAGCCTGTAGCACTTTTCAGGGCCTGTTCTTCAAGACCTACCAGCCCTTTGCTGAGCTGATGCTTTTGAGACGGGAGCAACCAACGACTCCATACCTGTCCTTGGATTGTAGGACTTTATTTTGCAGAAACCTGGATCAATTACGTACTTTATCCCATCGTAGTCAATGAAGTCTCTGCAATATTGGTGGCCAACACAACCTTACGTGCACCTTATGGAGTTGGTCCAAAACTTGTATGGATTCAGTTTGGGTGCTGAAAGTGGGTGCAATAGACAACAGATTGTTGTAAATGAAAACTAAAACTATAATTTGGTAAAACTGCATTGAGTATTAAAAATGGCATTCCTATATTCTAACAACATAAATATTGCTAGCTTGCATTGGTGAACTCAAGAATTCTTTGGATACTTGTAGCATTACATCATCTTCAGCGTTCATAACATAAGTATCTGCATTTTGTAGCAGGTATATGAATAATGTAAATCAACTTAATGTACAAATAGTTAAAGAAATTATAGATACTGTCAGCTTGGCTTCTTGTTAGTTAGAATATATAACTAGTCAACATTTACATTCTACTTGGCTATATATAAGGTCAAGAGGGACAATCACTTGGTATCTTTGCTATTTGTGTCCTATCCATGACTGGGTAAGAATCAATTGAGACTCTATAAGAATGAGAAAGATTTGCAATTGTGACCAGTAATCACAATTTTGAACTTAAAACCTTTTTTAGTACTGAATAGTAAGTGAAAGTCTGATGGGCATGTATTCCAACTAAAGTATCTTTTTAATGTCTGGACTGCCACACCAGTGATAATCTCACCATCAACTATCTTCTTGAGAGAAAGATATATGCTATAGTGAATTCTGCTCAACAATTAACTGGGAATTCATCCGAATCCATCAACGGTACAGTCTATCATCCCATTAATCTTTTGTTTATTCACAAGTTAGCAACAGAAAAGGATCACCTAAACTTTTTAGCCAATAGGTATTTATAACGAAGAGAGATAATAATACCATTCCATGCTTCATGAAGGTATTGGGGTATTTGCGTAGTCTTTCCTCATCCTGTTTCTCCAACAATGACAAGAACCTACAGAATAACAAACAAGCACATGGATAAACAGATACAAGCCAAGATACACACACGCACACGTACAGTATCATAATACTTGCTAGCAGATAGTGTTTCATAATACTTCCTGATCATTTCCTTTAGTCAGATTTTTCAATTTCTTGTCCAATGTATACTAACTGGTTTACTGTTATTGGTCTTGACAGCCATTATAGTTATATTTCATGGGGACTATGTCTGCCACTTGCTTTTTCCTAACAGTAAATTCATTTGCAAATTATGAAAGGAGAAAAATCTTAATTCGCCACAGAATCATAATGTGACTCGGTGGATAGCTTATCATCATACTGCATGTACAAAAGTAATATCAAATGAGATTTAGCAAGCATGAAGCATTGAAACCAACATAAGTTGCATGGTTAAAGAAAAAAAAAATAATACATTATCACCATCCATCACTGATGCCTTGATAAAACCGATCTGATCCTCAAACACAAACCTACATAAAAAGATTTGAGACCATGCTAATTATTTGCCTCATATGTAAACAAAGAGGTAAGAAAAAGCATTCTCTAGCTATACATAGCATTTGAATTCACTATTAAACGCAAGCTCAAATGGTTAGTGGTAGATTCTAAAAGCAGTAAATGAGGATATAAGGAACAATTGGCTGGAAACCAAGTACTACATACTGATAGTCCTCAGATGCCGGTTTTTTATTCTTCCTGATGCCTGTTTTACATTAGTACACGGAAACTTGTTTTGACACTCCCTCTTTGTACATTTTGGGAATTCCCGAGAGTTAAGGTATTTTCATCGACACTTTCCAGATACTGCAGGGCTCTTCAGAGGGCTTAAAAACACTTAAGAGGGGCACTGAGTCCCAAAGAACTGCTTAAATCTTTAAAGCAAGATCTTAGGAAGCATGGTATTGATTTAATTAGCCTACCACTGTAACCAATTTATGCACGACAAAGCAAATAAAATTGAAAGGGGCGCTCTAGGTTCAAATACTCCCACAGTTAAAGTTCTAGCTGAATTATGAAATCCTTGTACAGGGGGTTAGAAAGGGGTTCCTCCATTATCGAAGAGCAAAGAGTAAGAAATAAATTTATATACTATAAGGAGAAAGTTAGCAGGGGTCCCGCAGTCTACAATATATAATTAACAAAAGGAACTCGGCTTTACGGGAAGAGCTCAGGGCTAAGTAAGTCACGTCTTGTATAAATAAAACAACTAACTTTGCTTGACTGAAAATAGTAAAATAAAAACATGATCACACAAGTGTATCTGCAAACCTATGTCTCATATCTGTAGCAGCACCTCATTTGGTTCCACAACCTAAATTGGTCACATCCTACTGACTTCTCTATGTCCTGGAAACCTTTTTCCCTCAAGAAAGAAGAGTAGCATTGTTAAACTTTTGCAGCATCCATCTGTCCAGCAAAATTCAATCTCGTGGCGATCTTATTCTGTAACACAACTACTATAATAGTCTACACGAAAAGAAAGTCATACCTTTTGCAGAACAAGCATGTATTCCAAGAGCTCATTATAAGAGCGTTGCAGTTTTTCACTTTGCATTCATTTCAACAAGTTCTGCCACAAGTTTGACCTAGGACGTGCACGCACAAAAACGTTAAAAGTCATCATATAGAAATGCATTATATCCAATTAACGAATATAATTTTAATATACCTCCAAGTCATCCATCGTGGTAAAAACTACGCTGAAGGAGCCAGACCTTCCTTCAACATTTTCTCCTTGAAAAACTCCAATTTGCGAGCCATCTCTCAAGTTTTCTTAGTTTTCAAAAGTAAATGAACGAACAAATAAAATAACCATCATAGATTGAAAAAGTTAATACTTGAATATTGCAACAAATCTTCAATATTATGCACCACATCACGGTCCAAAATTCAGTGATTATTGTTCCTGAAGCTAATACAAACCTCATATCCAAGCCAAAAAACACTTCATATTTTGCTAGTCTTCACACCATAGACAAAATTCGTAAACGTGCTAGCAAAAATCCGATGGGGCAACTAACATATCACTATCAACAACATATCACTATCAACAATTATTTTCTTTTGGGTTAGAGAAATAAAGGCTACCAAAAATCATACGATGCTGCTCCCTCCTCCAAGTTTTCTTCAAGTTTTCTTGTCAGCAAAAAACCTTCGGTAAACAATCCAAAATCAGACTCACCCTCACTGTGCTGAAGAAGATATTGTCCATCTTGCCCTTCGATTTGCCCATCGATTCTATATAGTAAGACCTGCACTTGATCGATTGAAATTTTGATCAAGACAAGGTTGTTATTCCACAGATTACTCACGGATGCTTTCAAAGGCAATCAAAATGAATATTTTTTATTCCACGAATGAGCACCACTGTCAAAATTCTCGAGCACCCAAATATCTACTACTTCAGGAGCATGGGAACCATCATTGAAGACCATTAGTGAAAATTTGTCTTGGATAATGGTAGCCTTACATTTACAATTGTTCTGATCCCTGATCTGGATTGGAACTTCCATTTCAGAAAAAGCATCAGATTTTATATCAAAAATTGCGATGAATTCAGACCTAGCACGGTAACTCACCCAAATCAACCGATTTTCAAGACATACTGAACTTTCATTGGCATAGAACGGAGCAATATTAATCTGTATATCTCTCCAAGATGACGATCCTGTGTCACCAGTGATAGGAATTTCAATGGACTCTGCTCTACCATTCAAGCCGTCGTTCACAAATGTTACAAGCCGTACAATCTTGATGTTGTTCCACAGTCCTAATCCAAAGACAACTATAGCCTGATCATCTGGCTCTATCCCTAGGATTTTATCATCTAATTGAAGCTCTGGCACTTCATCTGGCTCTGACTCTTGTATTTCATCATCTGATTCAAGCTCTGGCATTCCATCTAGATCTGACCCTAGCATTTTATCATCTGATTCAAGCTCTGGCATTAGCTCTGGCATTTCATCATCTGGTTCAAGCTCCGACATGTTATCATTTGTTTCTTCAAGATTTTCAGAATCATCGATGCTTGGATTTGAATCTGAGGATGAAACATGACTGGAAGGCTGAGGAATCTTGATATGATGTCCATTTAGAGGATTCCACAACATATATTCACAGCCTTTACCTCCTTTCTTGAAAATTCTATGTAAGAGTAAGCCATATGAATCCACCAAAAAAAATGTACCGCTAAGCGTCGACCCAACACTGAGCGTCGACGATTGTCGATTTATTTACTCTGAGTCACGAATCCATGATACACGAAGCTTTCCTCCACAGAAACGGTTTTCGTCTCTAAGACATGAAGGAGACAGACGGCGATGCATGCGGATGAAATCGGGAGTTTCAATGATCGAATTGTATTTCTTTGAGAGCACTGCACAACTCGCCAGATCTTTGGCTCCCAATTTCAGAAGGTAGGTTAATGTTAAATCATCCAGTAAGGAGGCCAGCGACACAATCGGCGGATTGTTCTTAGTGGAAGCCATGGGTTTAGGGAGAGAGAGAGCAGGCGATGAGGAGGCAGTCGGCGATTTGTCCGGCGGAGCGTGAGTAGGGGAAGCTTTGGATCTCGGCGAAGAGAGTGCGGAGAATGACGACGCAGTCGGCGATGAGGAGGCAGTCGGCGATTTGTCCAGCGGAGCGTGAGTAGGGGAGGCTTTGGGTCTCGGCGAAGAGAGAACGGAGAATGACGACGCAGTCGGCGATTTTTCCGGCGGAGTTTGGGTAGGAGAAGCCGTGGGTTTTGGTAGAGAGGAAGCCCGCGCCAAATGAAAAGAATTTCCAAATTTGAGTGAGTGAGTGAGGAAGATGGGGCTCCGATAGTCAAATCTGTTCCAATCCAACTAAAACCAACTTCATCAATTTTTTTTTTTTAGGTTAAATGTTTATACAAGTTTAGACTTGTTTCTATTGTTTTAGAGAAACTCGTGCTTAGAATATTTAATGATTTCCCCTCTTAAATTCTTAAAATTTTACAATTTTTAAATTTGAGTGAGTGAGGAAGATAAGTCTCCGATAGTTAAATCTGTTCCAATCCAACTAAAACTAACTTCATCTATTTTTCTTTTTTAGGTTAAATATTTATACACGCTTAAACTTGTTTCTATTTTAGAGAAGACTCATATTTAGAATTTTTAATGATTTCTCTTCTTAAATTCTCAAATTTTTGCAATTTGGTCCAACTGACCTATAATAGCAAGTTGCTACTGGATATGTGTGCGCAGGCTGACACCTCACCTTCCACGTCATTTCCTTTTGCCACGTAAACCACTAACAAAACCTATCAAAACGGTGTGTTTTCTATTTTCTCTCCCTCTGCACTTCTTCTTCTTCCTCCACACATACCAAAATAATTAATTATAACTGCACAAACACCACGCTGCCCAACACACATTTCAAAAAGGGTTAATTAATTTTGTCTTTCCTGAGCTAAATTTTTTTTTTTTTTGGATTTAGCCCTGGCCTCAAAATCATTTGGTTTTGTCCCTTAAAGTTTTAATTTTTTTTATTTAAGCTTTATATATCTGCTGTAGCAGGTTGACAACCGCCACGTCACAAGTCCCTTTCATGCCATCTGCCACATAACCTGATAGCTGCCATGTCACTCACAAATTGCCACGTCACCACTTGACTCTCCATCCTTAATGGAACTATGTGTTTCATCAAATACTACAATCTCAATTTCAGAACGTAACACGTCGGCGGATTGTTCGCCGCATCTGTACATGCCGACCACTACTACTGCCATAGCAAAGCACAACCCATCCTGAAACCCAATTTCATCTCCTTTACTTTTCTGTCAATTCAATTATTATTTTCACATATCCTTTAATTTCCATTTTGTTTTCAGCTCTCTTCAATGACGTATAATTCGGTAGATCAAGCCATCTACCTCCATGGGACCTCGAATTGCAGAATAGTGTTGTAGCTCAATACTTTTAAAAATAGTGATAACAACCTCATCGGAAAAATTCCAGCATCGATTTCCGGTTTGTCTTTTGCCGCGTCCATTGATTTAAGCCGAAATAGTCTCTATGGTGGGATCCCTAAAGATATTGGTAATCATAAAGTTCTTAGCATTCTCAATTTCTTGGGAAACTCAGTGGCCATGTTCCAGTTGTAATCCTATCAATGACAAGTCTCACTAAACTCGACCTTCTAGTGACTGCAAGTTCTTAACTCAGATTCGTGTGACGAATTGATTCACTGCTCTTGCACTCCATCTTCATATTCGTCCATCCAATTTCACTTGAAAACATATTTGTGAATTTTGGGAGAAAAGAATAGAATATGAGGGGTAATTTAACGAAGAATGACAAAACCTTATATTTCAATAAGAACTGCATGGGTGATGTGGCGGCTATAAGTTGATGTGGCAGCTGGTGATGTGGCAGTCATCAACCTGCTACAGCAGGTTCGTAGGGTCTAAATCAAAAAAATTGAAACTTTGAGGGGCAAAACCATATAATTTTGAAGTCATGGGCTAAATCCAAAAAAATTTCAGTCCAGGAGAGACAAAACTAATTAACCCTTTCACAAAGGAGCTTAAGGGCTTCAGCTGGATCACCCTCAAGCATCAACTAGAGTAACCAAACCATGCTTCCATGTAGATCAAGTCTCTAGTATCAAAACAAAAGAAAGACAAATTACAAATACATGCACCGAATTAAACTAAATTAACAAAACCAGAACAAGCTAAACAATTGTCAGTCAAATTCGGGAGTAAGCATTTTAATATCGATTCATCAACTTGAAAAAAACCACCACAGCCACAATTGAGGCATTCCAACAAAATGCTCAACTTTCTCAACTCAATTTCACCATAATTGACAAAACCCAATTGCCAAGCTCACATTTTTAACAATTCTCAGCTAATGAAAAAACAATAAACAAAATTGCAATTTACTGATTCACAGAGCAAAACGAAACCAAATTGCGAGTTGTCACTCCCCAGGATTGATCCAACATCTCTTTGTTATGTGCTTTGCTGCAAATACACAGTTTACAAATAGATATGCGAGTGAAAATCAAACAAATTTGCAAGAAGAAAAGTGGGATTGTGACAGTGATAACGATTTAAAACCCTTAAATTAATCAAAGACTTACGGAAAATGAAAAAACAAATAAAAGAGGAAACCTGAAATTTATGCTTGGAGCTAAAGAGGTTAAGAGGGTGTTTGGATTAGCTCATGAGCTAGTCAAACAAGCTCATGAGCACAAAATAGCTCTTTTCAGTGTTTGGGTATAACTAAAATAGCTCATGAGTACTTGCTGATGAGCTAAAATAAAAGAGCTGGGTACCCCAGCTTCTGATTTTTTAGCTCATGAGCAATTAAAAAAGAACTAGTTTGACCAAATAAAAGATATTTATGTCCTTTTATTTTTCTTCAAATTATATATATATTTATTCCATGATTCAATTTATTGATTAACTTTAAAATTATTTTAGTCATTTGTCTATTTTAACTAACATAAATTAAATATTATTATTTTTTATCAAGATTTTTATCCGAACAGTTAAACCACTTCTTTTTCGAAAAAGAGTTGAAACATAAAATTGCTCCTGATCTTTTCATGATTATGAGCTATTTTTGAGAAGTTAATACATACACCCTCTAAGAGTTAGGTCTATTTTGTCTCTGGAGCTGAAAAGGTTCAGAGCTTAAGAGGTTAATGAAAATTTATGATTTATTTTGGCCAGTCTGGAGGAAGAAAAAGGAGAGAGGAGAGGGAAAACACATCGTTTTGATAGGTTGTGTTAGTGGCTGACATGGCGAAGTGACTTGGATGGTGAGGTGTCAGTCAACACACACGTGTCCGGTAGCAACTTGCTATTGCAGGTCAGTTGGACGAAGTTGCAAAAGTTTGAAAGTCCATGGGGAGAAATCATTGAAAACCCTAAACAAGGGTCATCTCTAAAATAGAAACAAGTCATTTAGAGCTTGTTTGTTAACACTGAATCTGACTTACCAGATGTGCCGCATAGGATTTCCAGTAAATCGGTTTTGTCCACATAGGATATATGTTTGGTAAAAGAAGGAAAAATGCTCCTTAACGGAGCTAAACAATGTCCATTTCAGTGGGAGCTCCACTAAGTAGCAAAAAGCTACTGGACCAAAAATGGTTTAGTATTCAACAGTGATTTTAGTAGGGTTTGGCTAAAGACCAAAATACCATTGATTACAAAAGAGAAGATACAAAGAAATGAGCCCCAACAGCTCTTTTTTGAATACAGATGATGAAAAAGAACCAAAATCCACAAAAATTAAACAAAGGCAAAACTTAAATTAACCCTAAGTTATACAAATTTCACACAATGTCTCACTAATCAGAACAAAAAAAAAAACAAAAAACAAAACGAAACAAATTTAAAACTAAAATTAAGCTTAAAAACAAACAAATCTAAGGTGGAGGCGAAAGTTGTCGCCGGAGGAGCTAATCGGGATGGACGGACCTGATCTGACGGAAGTGGACCTCGAGCATGTGGTGGAGGCGAAAGCCGTCGTCGGACTCGCCATCACCGTAGTCCATTAGCCAAAATGACTTCATAAAGTAAAATCCTTGTATTTCTTGTGAAAAATGAACTTTTGGTTTTATTTACTGCTCTTGGATGAGTGTTTAATATAATTAACTGTAAAATGAGTTTAAAAAGGTGTTTTAGATCGTATACTTTTTAGCAAAATATTTTTAAGTGTATTTTTAAAGTTTTAAATTACCAAAGTAACCTTTGATAATAAAATATATAACATGTGATATATATTAATAATTTATCGTAATATAGTTGTTAGGGCCTAATAATTTATCCCAAACTTTTATTTGAGCCCAAACAAAAGTAGTCCGATGCCTTCTTATATAGTTGTAGCCAATTTAATTAACTTTATGTTCGATGAACATATCACATTTGACTTACAACACTAATAAGTTAGCTTGCAATATGAAGGTCGACTTTTTATACTACTCACACATACCTTACAATGGTCGACCTTTATTGTGTAATGAAAGTCGACCTACTATACTCGGGCAACCAAAACACATTACAGTTCTGATAGTACCTGATTCTACCCAAAAAATCATAAGTAGTTCAGCAAGTCACAAGTCAACGCGTGGCGCCCGAGCGCCACATCACCCGAGCCCCGGACTCGAGTCCACTAGGTCAAAGAACGCTCAAATCTCGAAAGACAATTCTCATCCCGCCAACGAAGACAAACATCGCCCGGCGGTCCCCGAAGCCAACATGCCCCCCAGATGTCTGATGGACGACTCTTGCGGTCCCGGCGGCTCCAAGGTCACTTAAAGGCTTCCTCGAGTTGAATGCCCAAGCCAAGGCGCACTAAGGGACCAAGTCGGGCTCGCTTCCAAGTTCTTGCGCAAATTTTACCCGTCATGCGGCCTTAGAAAGCCTGGGACGCCCAAAACGCTCATAATCCGACTCTTGGTGGCCCGAGACGTCCAAAACTATTCTAATGGTCTGAAACCTTTCCCAATATTCCTTAAGGTCCTACTAACCCTGGAAAACTTTGAGACGAGCTTGGGAAACAAGATGGACCAAGGCGGCCAAGCGTGGTCACCGTCCGTACGGGACAAGGATTGCCACCATCTATACGGTACAAACGAGGACCAAGTCTTGCCTCTCTCATCCACTTGTCCGCGCAAGTTTTCCCTCTTTCTTTCTTTTTTATCAGCAAAAAGTACCGAATTCATTGATAAAAGATCCCAAGGAAGGATCAAAGGCACATACACCCAAGAAACAAAAGCAAACAAAACATGAAACAATGGAAAATAATCAAAGAAAACTAAAGAGCTGGTGTGGGTCTGATAACCAGCTAGAGTATGTCCAAATGTTCAAGTCAAAGATGTTTTTATACCTAGCAGCAATTGACATGTATGACATGCATTGAATCTTCATAAGTAGAATACCAGCTTCCATATGCTTGTTCTAAAAAACAAGCTGATTCCTTGAAACCCATAATTGACAATTGCCAAAGACCAATATGACAAATGCAGTTCCAAATACTTCTTCCTTCCACCATCCAAAGCCATGAAAAACACCAAGACAAAAACCAACACAAGTCGTGCGACCATGGTCCGTACGAGCTCCCGCGGCCATGGTCTGTACAATACAAACCATGACCATCCATGGACCTCCGACCATCCTGCTCCTTCCCGCGATGTCTCGACTCATATCACTGTATCCAAGTGCCTCCAAACAATGTCTCTCCATCCTCAAAGATGAGCCCATGGACGTCCATACCGCCAAAGCTCCGTACGATCGTTCGCGTGTCGTGGTCTGTGCGCCACGGTCCTCACCGTCATGGTCCGTGCGGTACAGATCAAGGTCTTCGTGGACGCCTCACTCCATCTGTGTCCGTCCAAGCATGTCTGTGGTCCTCCCGCATTGACCCAATGTGTCACCAAGCTCCCCTCACCACATCCGCGGAAGCCACGGTACATCCTCGACTGTCCAA
>JAYMTA010006021.1:0-10809 GCA_036897625.1 Pelargonium cotyledonis | reverse complement strand
TATATATAAAGAGAGGGCGTTTCAAAAAAAAGAAGAGAGAGAGAGAGAGAGCGCAAAACCAGAAAGTACAGTAATAGAATGCCCAGGTCAGAATTGCCTATTTCTGTAGAAAGATAGTACACAAAGGAATAAGGTTTTGGCAGCATAATCAAAGTTTTCTAGCTGAAGAGTAGGAAACAAAGTACAAGAAGTGCAGGGTTGTCCTGCAGGTCCTTTGTACAGAACTCTCGTATGATGAAATTGAGGACCAGTGTATTAGAGCATAATCTTTCAAGAAGATGCAGGATGAAAAACTGCAAAGTTGATGAGAAACTGCTTGTTACAGCTAGATTGAAGTAACAATAGTGAATTAGTTGGGGTCTAGTACAACTGGAACGAATTATTTTGCTTATCTTAAATTACTAAATCTAATAATGTGATTTGAAAACTGAGAATATATTGCTGGGCAGATTTGAATTTGGAGAAAACCATTAGAACTTTATGTCTACAGAAAATAAGATTGGCATCTATACCTTTCAGACACAACTCTACTCTAACCATTTAGAAGTCGTAAAAGCCAAGTGAAACACTTTGTAGAGTAGCTTTTATAATTGAAGCAAAAAGTCACTAGGAAAAAAAAAAAAAAAGTCACTAGGGGAATAGCAGCCATACCGGCTGTGAAAAGATAGAATATGTGCATGCCACAATCAATGAGGAATCCAAAAGTAAAAATGTATATGAAACACAATTATTCACCTTCTACAAATAGAACCAGAACCAAATTTCCAAATCGACTACTCCAATGCTGAAACTAATATGACAAAGCATACTGAATACACATATATACCCCAAACAGAAAGTGTACAAAGATCTATTGCCATTTTGTCAGCAAAAAGAAACCAACCGACTTGGACTCAAATTCCTGAACAAGAAACTTAAAAAGACACCAAACACATTCAATGAAAAGAACACAACAATCTTTTAATTTAAAAAGTCATCGACCATCTCTTTGCCTCCGAACAAGACTAGAATGCCAGCAGTTGATGAATACAGGACTACAGACTCTTATAACTCAAGGTTTTCCATTGCATTGCAATGCTTTATGTCACAACATAATTTAAATATTTAAAAAAAATCACAATTCAGATGCTTACTATTACTATGCATCATCCTACTACTGCCCTTTACAACACCTCAAGCATGATGACAACACTACACCAGCCTAAAAGCAACACACTATCACATTCAACATAACTGTCCCTACCTTCTATAACCATTCTCCGTGATCATAACTGACACGAAGACATTAGCATTCAACATCTCACCCGACAACCACCAAGTTTTCACAACAAATCCAACTTCAAAATAAAACCACAAAATAGCGTTTCTAATGACTTATCGAATTCATACATATTCCAATATGCATATTTCAATCTCTCAAATCATAGAGCCAAAGGATCAACATTATGACCTCAGAAATCAAATAAAGTCAAAATACAAAACAACAGCATATAGTCCACCATGTAAATGAGCAAATAATATAAATATATATGCTAGATTATTAAAACAATTCATCCTTTGTTTTAAGCAACATACACACTTGACCAGACAACAAATAATTTGTTTCTTGAAAACTTTTCCTGTTTCATAAGGCTGTGCAATTTATGCAACTAGAAAAGGTTTTGAGAAATCAACAAACAGCAATGCACTACTTGTTATGATTTCATCAATCAATATATGGACACAAAATGGAAGGAGCCTAACAACAGAACAAAATGAAGACTTTTCGCTCACCAATGCATTACAGCAGTATCAGCAAAAATAACTGCCTCTCAATTATCTCCTATTGACAACTCAGGTCCCAATACAAATTTATTACAATATAACTAGTCACCGTGATAAAACTATTTTACAGAAAGAAGAAAGATCACAAATGAGCATCTATCAAATACTTGCACCAATAAGATGAAGAAAAACAGAACAGTGTGATTATATACCTAACACATGTACTTATAATCAGAAACTGAACAGATGTAGATAGAAAAAATAGTTAACCCAAAAACAAGGAAAACATGAGCTATGTAATCCGATGTACCCTGATGTACGATCTTGGCAAGAACCTAAGGAGAAAATTCCTAGGTCAATATACATTCAGGTGAAAGAACAGATATAAAAGATAAACTAGAAGACGCATGTAGAACGTATTCACTAGGATCTAAAGATTATTAACACCATAAACCAAACAAGCAAAACATGACATTAGATTGACATTTGGATCATAAGGTTTCATCAGGATTCAAATTTGACCTATAGTTTGCAATTTATCCCAGTTATGCACCGAAACAGGCTGTGTATAAGAATCTGATTTATGCCATGTCTATAATACAGCATATGTCATTACTGTACAATAAAGCTTCATACTATAGATAAAACCTCTACAGCACACATTTAACTACCCTACTATGCAATACTAAGCACAAAACTAGTACAAATAAAAATGACGATTTTTCTTATCTTCTGCAATCTATAACTATTTATTGTAAATATATATGATTGGTAACTCAACACCATTCTTCATGTTCCAGACAAAAAATTGGAGCTCATAATAAATATTCTCATCCTCGACTATTTCTGGAAAATTCTTTAAGCTGAAAGATCACCATCCCACAATACATCTCACACAATCAAGCAACTATACTATCCATCAATTCTACTATTCTAAGATCTAGAAACTCAAAATTTTGTTCTCAATGACACATGCACTCTGTAAGTTCATAATATTTCCTTGCAGAAAATCAGTGAGAACATGCTTCCCAGTAGAAGGATACTTACATTGCCCTCTCCAGCATAAAATATCTCATCATGAGTAAGTTTTATTGTTGCTCATTCAAACTTCACTCACATTTACGCAGTTACATGTATAGCTTCAGCCACATTCACAATGAGCATAAAAGGATTGTAAGGTTTTCTAACTCGGTAGCGAATAGGATTACAATCAAAACAAAAAATGTGAGGAAATTGAACCTAAGGAGTTTAAAGCATAGAATGTGATGACATAATACGGACACTGACAGCTCTGCCCTAAGACAATTTTCTACGACCTTAATTGAGTTTCACATATGTTAAGCACTGCAGTATGCAGAATAAAGAACTCCGGAAATGCTGCCATCTAGAATGTACAAATGCAACTCCTGACTCCAGATCACAAGCACCAGGTAAATAACGAGTAAGACTGTTATTATAGCTAAAAAACATCAGTCAAACTTGTAGCTTTCCGACAATGGCATGTTTACATGAAAATGGAACCGATGACCCAGATGCAAATATATATCAACAAACAATATCTATAAAGAGAAAAACTGATCAACCTATATAGCGCTTACAATTACTAAGCAGAATACATGTGGAGAATAAATGGATACTGGAAATTCATCTTAGCATACATCATTATGGGCTGAGTTGCTAATTGTGACCATTACCACAAAACAATTATTAGTTGGATTCTTTGAAAACAATTTTAGTATTAAAGGCAAGACCAAAAACAAGATAGAAAACAACAGGAAATATAGGATGAAATCCCTGGTTAAAATGAAATTTTGATTAATATTAAATGTATTCACTGTGTATCAACTGTTATAAAATAATTAATACATTTCCAATGCTTGAACAATGTCAGCTGTGTGCACAAGCAGGAACACTCAAAAAACTGTTGAGTAAATGGTATCTAACAGCTCACAAAACATAAACTGTATCGCTTGACCACCAAGTTTCTCTCAACGCATGAGATTGACCGTTTTTATCACTGTTTAACCATTTGTATCACAGGCCAATGTTGCTCCAAGTACCCAAACAATATGCAGTTGAGTAGCCCTGTGACTCCCCGGAGCTGAATCATTAATGCAGTAGTATCCAATGTCATCTAACTTCTCACAAGAGAGCTGATCAGCATGCTGCAATAATGCCACAAACAAGCAGTCGAAATTGTACTATGGCCTGTTTCCATGCGTCAGTGATCCCTCCAAAAATATTGAGATAGTAAAACTGGGGGGAATGCAGTTTACAGCCTATAGTATAAATATCTTCCTTTATCTGAAGATATCTAATAGCATTAGTAACAGATATGGACATAAATATAATGAAAAGAAATTAACCATTCATAATACGTATGAATGCTAAAATATCACCTTCCTGAAAGGAAACTTCATATCCAACAGGGAAACATATAGTCTGGACTCCAGGAAAGGAAGAAGAAAGAACAAGCACACAGAAGCAATAAAAATAAAGCTCCTACGTAGACAAGTCATGTAGCCTAGACAACATGTAAAGCCAAATTAGTAACAAGATACACCTATCAAGCTGAATGCAATAGACTTTATCTTTTAGTAATTTCCCTTTTTTGTTCCAAGTGCTGACTTTGCACATCCATAGATACTTAAAGGAAAAGGAGCTTGTCTATTAATTCAATAATTAATAGGATTCCAAGAAGTGATGTTCACCATTGGAAAATAAATCTCGTCACTAAGGAATTGGACACAATAACACTATTCAACAACTACAGTTAGCAAGCACATTCATGACATCATACTGCACAGAAAGCGAATTACAGAGATACAAAATCTTCTTGTTTTTACAATATTCAAATTCATGAGAAGAGATCATACAACATAAGAATTTCAATCAAGAACGAGATAAATGTTAAGAAAGGGTACATCAAAACTCACCTATTGACAACAGCAATTGTCAACGAACCAGGAAGACTACTAGCTGAATGCAACAAATCCAATAGAATGCCAAGGGTCCTATTTGCTTCCGATTTTAGCACAACCGGATCCAAAACTGGATGGCCACCAACCAGCCATGAAATATTAAAAGCTCGTTTACTTCCTGCCATACCCAGTACCAAAATCACATCATAAATTTTGAAAGTCAGTCTTGAAAAGCTGATAGAGGAATAGGGCCACAAAGAAAAACGGAAACATAACACCCGTAAAAAGCTTAACCAGCCCTACCTTCTGTAACAGACTTTTCAGAATAGCTGGTGTCTGATGTAAATAGCAAGACGTATGTTTCCAAAAATTTAAACGCCGTCAACTTTAAGGTAACAGATCCAGGCTACAGAATCAAATTCAGAAGACTTCTTGTAAGCCAAATTAATTTCAATGAACTATACAGACACTTGAAAAGATAGCACAATCAACCAACAGATCAAATATTAAAGTGAAACAAAATGCTTTTATTTTCAAGTGAACTGATTTTATTGCGAAGGCCTATTGTGCCGGAGAAAGAAAGAAAGAAGCCTGGCTTCTCCAGAAATCTTTTTTCTCTTTTTTGCACGTAACTAAGCTTCAACTATTACACCTAAAAGGCTAAAACTTAATAGTTGCTAGAGCATTGGCCTTTAAATTCTATATATATATATATTATAAGTTTATAAGCTAATTGGCTAGGAAGCTCATTATGGTGATTTGGAAATTTTCTTAAATGACATTGTATTTTGTGCCATAAATTTTGATTTCTCATTATGTCTAAACTGTGTGCTTGGCTGTGAAATTAAGCTCTAGCAAATCGTTGCACTCAAATGTGCTGAGGTTTCAGTAACATACTTTGAACTGCTATTGCTTGTCATGGATCATCCATCATAGATATGTACGAAAACGCACGCTTGAGCATAAAGCCCTAGGTTAGCAGCTTATTTCACAATAAGCTCAGTGGTTTTGTTGAAGGAAAAAAAAAACTCTTTTCTAAAGATTGAAGCCCACTTCTCGAACTTTTTTAATTGACACCCTAGATAACTTTATATTGAACCTATATTGTGGACTAACAGCTCAAAAAAAATATCTACTTTATCAGTTTAACTTCTTACAAACTCAAGAGGCATTGATTAACCTCCACTGAATAAGAGATAATAAATTCTTATAAATTTGGTGAATGGTGATGACTTCTTAGAAACCTAAATCTGCTTATAGTAGAGTTTCAAGGGAGAAAGAACTAAACAGCCTTCAATAGCCCTCTTCTCCTCCCTAAAGGACCTCATGTCCTCTCTTTTCATTGACTCTAATCCTATCTCTACCATGTCTCTACTGCCATGAGTATTACATTTAGATGCTACTTCCTTCGTCCCAAAATCAGTGTCCACTTTCCCATTTCTGGAAAAATAAGAATTAGTTTAAGGTTAAGTTTTCTCCTTCTACCCCAATGTCCTCCTGTTGTTACAAACTTGAGAGGTTCTAATTAATTTATTTTAAAGATATTGTTGGCAATTCATCCATAACTAGGTTAAAAAGGATATGTACTCATTTTATAACAATTTTTTTAGAGAAAGTGGATACTACGAAGAGAGTAATTTTTCACAGTAAAGTTGCTAAATAGTGTTAATTTAATGTACTGTTTGGTCAAATTTTCAGAAGTAATACTATGATTGGTAATGTTATAAGATGAAGTTTTAGCAGTGCCACTACAAATATTTGAATAAAATTAAACTATTATTTCATTTGATACTTTTTAAGCTGCGCTTCTCTTTGATGAAGCTTGCGCTTGAGGCCCAAATTATATTTGCACCTCAAATGTGCTTTGAGCTTTTCAATACACTGCACAGTAGCTTAGAAGACAAGTATCACAATACATGTTTAACCATAAAAGGCTCATTAGTATTAATTACAATTTTTTGTGTTAAAAGAATCACAAATTAAACCTTGTGAAAAATGTAAAAATAATATATGATCCCAATGAACACACAAGCAATGTAAGACGCAAACATCCCCTTAATTGTTGGACAACCATTCAATAAGATTTGGAACAACACCAGCTCTTGTTCAAGCTCAAAGGGAAAGTTAAAATAACCATGCACTCATACCTCCAATGCAATCGCCGATACAGAATCTTTGAGCCTCACCATCCACATACAGAGCTCTTCAAGCCATCTCTCCACTTTACCATGCCGGTAAAACTATAATTAATAAGAATTAAGGATAAAAATTTAACAAGTCAAGCAAATGGCATACTTCAAATTGGGGAAAGAGGTTATGATCACAAAGAACCCCACAATAGAAAAATTGAATCACTAACTTCATAAAAATATGATAATAATGGAAAAATCAACCAAAAAAGCTAATCAACAAGTAAGGTGATTCCACCATCATATAGTGATCCATATAACGGGGAAAAATGGAAGAGAATGAACACAGCATCATATCCAAATATCACAAGAAACAAATCATTAAAGAGAGACAATTGGCTGAACGAAAAATCAAAAATAAAAAGCTACAGCAATTGTTTTAATAAAACTGCATAAAAGTATTAAAATCTGTCTCCAAAAGGGTGGAATTTTTATGACTTTCAACCATTAAAAAAGCAAAAGAAAATTACTAATTGCATAGGTGATCTGAATCATCATCCCAGGCTAACAACTAGAGATACATAACCAAATTACTGTTTTTGCTTAATCGCATCATCATCAGAATATCGAAGATGAATTGTACCAACTACATATGGTTAGCTAATTCAATCTCAGAACATCAATGAACAGAAAAAAGTTTGCTAAAATATTGGACCATTCAAATTTAAAATAATGAGAGAGACAGACCTGCAGGGTCATCTCCTCCAGCACACGACAAAGGAAATTAGTGCCACTAATAATTGATTGTCTAGCAACAATAGGGTCACGATCTTTTAATAATTCCAATACAACAGGCATTAAGTAACCAGAATGATCCATTGCTTTCAAGCCAATTTCTTCCATTGTCCTGCAAGACACAGAATGTAATCAAAACAGATGAAACTACAGTTATTCCATTAAGGCAGGTGCACTAAATAAACAGACCAGGTGTACTTTCAACTCAACAAAATACAACGGCCCCTTCATGTCAGGAGAAGTTATCGAATCAACAATATTAGATCAAGACAAAGGCATTAATATACATGACAATCTGAAGTGAGATAGAAGATTGAGCCAGAAATTTCACAAAAAAAATTAAAAATTAAAAAATAATAATAAACAAAATGCAAATGAAATGGACCACTTTACTCATTCTTTTTCTTTATACCTATGCCATTGACAAACAATAAAAAAATTAGGAATATTGTTTCTAGTCAAGGGAAAATTTACAGGTGGGCAAAGAATTGGCCTGGATATAAACTTCACATATCAGTACAGTCATCATATTTAAGAGTTGAAAAGCTTTTCGGCATTATCTCTTCGAACTCGTGTGAAACGGGGAATATTCGTACATACTAATTTGGACTTTCAACAGGTCAAGCCTAATTGCATTAGATGAATTCTGCTTTTCTTAAACTAAATATTCCTACAAAACAGTATTTGAAAATGGTTTTGGTAAGATCAATGTATTAAAATTCACAAGACACATGGTGAACTCGAAGAGTAAAGGTCCTCTTTTGCCTATGCCCAAGGTGCACGGTGAGACATGGGCTTGAACTAAGGGAGGCAAACTTTTGAAAAAATATAATTTAAACCCAAAAAAGAACATAACAATTATCAGAATATGTTAATAAATGTTCATAATCATAGAAATAATAAAAGGAATAAGTTGTTTTGAATGAATCCTTTTACATATAATAATCCAACAACTTATCAACTATATAGTATATATTTTTGAAGACTAAATTTTTTTTTCTTTAATGTAGACTATGAAAATGAAGACCCCCCATCTCAATAATCACATTTCACAATATCAAAATTTATAAATTGGTCATGTAAATGGTGACAGCTATGATGAAGGATCTTCCTCCAAACAAAATGGTGAACATTTAGTAAAGTGAAAAGAAAAAAAATTAGAGAACCGTCCCTCATTAGCACATAAAATACAGGACAGGAGCATGTTCATTTTCAGTTTCACTTGAGACTCAACAAAAAAGCCTAGCTTCAACATTTTTTAGGCTCAACCATGCACCTGCGCCTAAGAGCATGCCCCATGAGCTTTCTAAAACACAGTTTAAGATGCCTTTGATGTATTTGGGGCTGGCCATCAATGGGAACGGATGTTATGTTTGACTGAAGAAAATTAAGATTTCAAGGGAAATGAGCGCCATCTATTTTACATATGCGTGATCAGGATCTATGGGTTGGCTATATTGTAAATTGGGCCGGGTTAAACTTGATTTTGGTTGTATATGGTAAATTGAGCTGGGTCAAACACTCAAACTTCATTTTGGTTGTATAGTGGTGCAAAGAGCATGTAAGTTTAGGATGTGTAATGACAATGGGTACTTAATTCAATCGTTTTACTTTATATTTACATCATTTAAAATGCATATATTGTACATATAAGAAACAAGATACATTAACAATTTTAATTATAGGGCTTCCATTATAGTTTAGCACACCAAATTTCATTTAAATGTCAGTCTCAGTTTTTCTCACTCATTCTAATTTGATATTGGATCAAGGCATCTACCACTTGTTAGGAAAGTTGATTCAAAATAAAAACTGTAGAACTTCACATTTAGTCATATCACCTCACAAAACCTCAAATTCTTCGTACAATATAACAACAACAACCAATTCATTTCCATACAATGTTCGGGATAGCTCCATGAATCCTTTTACAAAACTCTTTGGGACCCTATGCTCGTATTCTTCTAATTCACTCCATTTTTATCTAATGTTAGCTACTTTGTTAAGCCAAGTGTCATCATGTATTTCATCACTGCTTCTTCCCAGGTTAACTTAGGCCTACCCCAACCTCTTCAAGTTTCTCCAACTGAATTCTCTCTCCGTAAAAAGATACTAATATCTCCACGCACCAACAAATCGCAAATAATCCCAAACATCAAAAAATGGGATTAAAATTAGTATGTTACATTCAATGAACATCCTATATTTCCACTGTCACCAATTCATCATAAAATAAATCACGGCTTCTCATTTCAACTAGTTACTCAACACAAGCACTAAACTTGAGACGCTGATTTTTACAGCTTGAGAAAAAACAATGCACTATAAATTACATAAAGTTTCTTGAAAATCGTTTCTATATAGAAATTTCAGTATAAACAGACACTTATCAATCATAACCTACTTTCAATGGACGAGCTTGCAAGAAGCGAGCGACAAAAACACGCGCAAAACAATAAAGCGGTGGAATTAAGGGTAAGGAACTGACTCGATAAGCGATAATCTGACGAGTCTCTCCGGGGAACTCTGGAGCTGCGCCAAGTAGGGGAAGAGCTCGGCAGCCACGGAGGGGTCGGCGGAGACCAATATGTCTTTGGCCTGCCGGAGCGATGAGAGCTTCACCGCCAAATCGCCATGGTTGTTGGCAGAAGCGAGGAGAGAGAGCGCCTGGTCCCGCGGAGGAGCGGACATGGCCGTAGCGGTTGGGATTAGCGGGGGAAGAATTGAATCGGTTAGGGTTTTTGAAAAGGAAGGAGGGTTTTGTCGTGAAGACACTAAATTTGGAGTTGGGAGGCGAAACAGGGAGAGAAATTGGATCTGCTAACCTGCGCCCTTATTATGCGCACACAATCACTTTTTTTTTTTTTTTTTTCTAATACATAAGGGTCCTAAACAGATTCGCAAAAACTCGAGGTTGACATAGTTACATTGGTTTAGCACACCTAAACTAATTTTCATTCGAGACAGGTAGGATCACAAGGGCGACAAAATTACTCGGTCTTCCTTTGGATGTGAAAGACACCAAACAATACACACTTTTATTTTTATAAATAAATAGACAATTACTTTGAAATTGTATGAGTTTGATTTTATATCAATCTATAAAACATTATGACACCACATTAGAAGTAGGGTTATTCATTTGGGCAAACACATATCCTAAATCTGAACCCATAACTCAAACCGACCATGCCCGATGT